>LAPY01005180.1:11541-23651 GCA_000970635.1 Eragrostis tef | reverse complement strand
ACATTATACGAAGTTATACGAGATGCTCCAACTTAAATAGCCATGGTACAAGTACATGATAACTCCAGATTAATCTTTTTACACAAAATGAGGACGAAAGCATAAAAAAATTACTGTATAGGTATGGTCTGCGCAGTGTGAATGCGGACATGAGCCATATTTGAGCCTCGCACAATACAACCTAGACTTAGTTTCTAGCGCTGAGTGTTTGGTCAGGCCTCACTTACGTGTATGTTTTTATTAGAAGTACATCTGCATGCATGTAATTCAGCCTCTCACAACTCGCTTCAGAATGCGGTGGTGATTAGTGAAGTTTGTGCAAGACTTTTTTCTCCTCTGTTAATACAATGATACGCAGCTCTCCTACGTATAGAAAAAAAAGATACAATACTAAGAATAAGGAAAATATAGAAAAAGATGTCACACCTTTCTTTAATGAAAGTGGAACCTTATGTGCATTAGTTTGTTCTTGAGGTCTTGAAGTGAAAGTTTCCTTGAAAAATGATTTTGAAAGAAAGTATTGTTAAGGCAATTAATGATATTTATATACATAAGAAAATCGGAGATTAAAAATATTGCAGCACTAGCTTGCGCAAATGCGCTGGCACCCATGCAAATTGGTCAGAAAGATAAACAAAGAAAAGCTCTCCTCTATTTAAGAAACTCAGAAACAGGGAACCCCTGAACTCTGTTTCTTGCCGATGCAACGTTTACCAAGGGATTCTAATAGAACTGCAGTAATATAGAATTATTTTAAACAGTCATTATGTGTCCTATGTTGAATTGGACCTATAAGAAACAAGCTAGGGATACAGAAAAACAATAAGCAATGTAAAGTTAGTGAGATTGGAACCTAGGTGGGCTGACTCCAAACCTAGTCATCTGCGGTTGCAAATAATCGAATCTATCTTTATCGGTGTGTGTACGTGGCTACAGGGTGTGTGTACGTGGCCATAGCCCACTGTACCAAGACAAAAGTTCAGATCCAAATAACTTAGTATAAACGGTTTTATGTAAAAATTTCTTGACTTAATGGGATGCGATCCCATTAATATTGCCAGCATGCACAGTACATCGCTCCAAGTTTTGTCTCGGTTCTTGGCCAAAGAACTCAGGCTCTACATTAGCCAAAATAGTTACATCACTCGCTCCAGAGTGTGAATCACTCTCCTGCAAGAGAGGCTCCCGCGTTATCATCCTACCGTTTTATGTAAATTTCTTGACTTAATGGAATGCGATCCCATCAATATTGCCAACTTGTACACAGATATACTATCCCTCCAAAAAAAAAAGAACACAGATACACTAATGATGGTTGAGTGGAGTTGTTGGGATCCGTACGTGTCCTGTGGAATCACCGAGACGGACATTGCTGGCTTGGGCAGTTCCAAACTTGCCGGCGCGCGTGACCGAAGCGATGACGCGCCGGCTGGTATAAAGAAACAACTAGCGGAGTGACATCCTCTGCCTCGCACAGCGCGGCACAAATAGCCGTACGGAAACGCCATAGCCACCACACCAACACCACTCACCGTGACAGCAGTAGCACACCCTGAAACTCCGGCAATGGCGGCAGTTCCGGTGACTGTTCCCCGGATCAAGCTTGGGTCACAGGGGTTGGAGGTCTCGGCGCAGGGGCTGGGTTGCATGGGCATGTCCATGGCGTACGGCGAGCGCAAGCCGGAGGCCGACATGATCGCGCTCATCCACCACGCCGTCGCCGCCGGCGTCACCTTCCTCGACACCTCCGGCACACCAACGAGGTCCTCCTCGGCAAGGCGATGCAGGACGGCGTGAGGGAGAAGGTGCAGCTAGCCACTAAGTTCGGAATCGGCTTGGACGCGGACGGGAGTGGGACACGGGAGATCCGCGGCGACCCGGCGTACGTGCGGGCGGCGTGCGAGGCGAGCCTGACGAGGCTGGACGTGGACTGCATCGACCTCTACTACCAGCACCGCGTCGACACCAGAGTGCCCATCGAAGTCACGGTGAGTTACGCCAGAGTGCCTGTTTCTTGCAATGTTCAGCTGAAAGGTTAACCTGCAGGCTTGTTGCACGCTAGTCTGTACAAATTGTACTAGAAACCAACAAACAATGTTACTAAATAGTAGTAAGGAGAACCTGATTGATGGATTTTTGGAACACAGATTGGTGAGCTCAAGAAGTTGGTTCAGGAAGGAAAGATCAAGTACATTGGGTTATCTGAAGCGTCGGCGTCCACGATCCGAAGAGCGCACGCAGTTCATCCGATCACCGCGGTGCAGCTTGAATGGTCTCTCTGGTCAAGAGACGTGGAGCAGGTACATAATGTTTGCAGCAATCATGAAAGAGTATGATAACCTTTGGGGTCATTTTCTAAAAAAGAAGAAAACTTTGGGAATGGATAAGAAGATACTCTGTTCTGGAAACTGAGATGTTTTGTTGTTTCAGAGAGCTTGGCATTGGGATTGTGGCCTACAGTCCATTAGGCAGAGGGTTCTTCTCCAGTGGAGCTAAAATTATCGACGACGATTTCCGCAAGGTGAATTGTCATGCATGATACAATACTAGAGCCAAATCACTGTTGTATCCTGCTTCTGACATCGCCAGTGCACTATATATTTCCCTCCAGAATCTACAAAGATTTCAACCAGAGAATCTGGAGAAGAATGCTATGATATTTGAGCGTGTCAGCGAGATGGCTGCAAGGAAAGGATGCACGTCATCACAGCTTGCGCGATGTCTGTCCCATTCCGGGAACCACAAAGATTGGCAACTTCAACCAGAACCTCGGAGCGTTGTCGGTGAAGCTCACGCCCGAGGAGATGGCGGAGCTCGAGTCATTATCCGCCATGGACAATATCCAAGGTGAACGTTATCACAGCACGTTTCTGAACACCTGGAAAGATTCTGAGACCCCTCCTCTGTCGTCTTGGAAAGGCAACTAGATATGTGCGATATATGGGTGCATTGACAGTTGATCTGTTAACAGTCTTGTGAGACTATCAGAGTATATATAAATAAATGTTGTATGGGTTCCCTTAAGTGTGCGTTTCCCTTTATGAATAAAAGATCTTTTGGTTTGCAATTAATTTGGAACGTTCTTCAACTCTCTGAAACATTATTCATACAAGAGAAACCTCAAATATTCAAAGTACGCACTTTCGATGGAAGAATGTTATCAGCTGCTCTTTACCACTGACCCCAACTGCGGCTATCAATCTCAAAGAACAACCATGCCATCATTGCTTAGAAACATTGACCACGTCAAAAAAAAAAAAACTGCATCATTGCTTAGAAACATTGACTCTGTCAAAGGTTGTAATGGGACATGCATGGACGATAATGAAGTACGTAATAGGGATGCTGAGAGAAGAGTATTTGCGCACGGCATATCCCTCTGTGACTCTCTGATGGTTTACCTTTAACTCAACTTTGCCGTGAAAACCAACAAGATTTATAGGGGTATATTTCACTATGCACTCCATTATGAGTCTTTTCACCATAGCCAATGTATGGCTGCTTATTGATTTGGTTAGTGACTCCTAGCTAGTTTTGCATTATTTTAACTATTACGCTTTATTTGTCCACTATTGTTTGCCATATTAATTTTTTGTCTCTTTTTTGCAAATAATTTTTTCATTCAACTGAGTTCATTTTCTTCCAAGAATACTAGACAACATATGGATTCATCTCTGTATGATAGACTCTGTTCATCAACAAGAACAAAGATTTGCTTAATGCGCCCAGCATAGCAACTTATTGTAACAATACATTCACCATGATTTACACAGCACGGAGCACTCACGAAATCAAACATCAGACAGACAACATCAAATTTCCTTGCCAGCGGCACACAATAATGAGAGCCTTGCCAAAAGTAAGCAACCATTGGGAATCTGTAACAACATGTAGTGTGGCACCATCTGCGAAACACGGTTACTGCGCCTTCCAGGATGACAGAGGAGGAGTCTCGGAATCCTTCCAGGTGTTAAGGAAGTCATGATAACGATCGCCTACGATATCACCCGATGCATAGGACTCAAGCTCGGCCATGTCTTCCGGTGTGAGCTTCACGGACAGTGCGGCCACATTGTTGTTAAAATTCTCAAGCTTTGTCGTCCCTGGTATGGGACAGACATCGCTTCCCTGGTGGAGGACCCAAGCCAAAGCAAGCTGTGACGGTGAGCAACCCTTCCTTGCAGCCATTTCATTGACACGCTCAAATATTTCTGCATTCTTCTTGATGTTTTCGGGCTGAAATCGGGGCAAATCCTGAAAAATGTACAGTATGATTCATTAGAAAGCAGGTGAGATGTTGTAGTGATAAGCTGTTTTAGTAAGATTGTTGTACAGGCAGAAACCTTGCGGAAGTCTTGCATTATACGAAGTTATACGACCAGCTTTGGGCCACTTGACAAGAATCCTCTGCCTAGTGGACTGTATGCCACTATTCCAATCCCAAGCTCCCTGAAATCAAACACAACAGTTGGGTCACTCAGAAAATATTGTACATAGTTCCATCGAATGAAACAATATTAGGTCCTGTATCTGCAAAGACCTGCAAGTTGGGATTATTTCTGCTTCAACATCCCTTGACCAGAGAGACCACTCCAGCTGAACAGCGGTGACTGGATGAACTGCATGCGCTCTCCTGATTGTCGATGCCGATGCTTCAGACAAGCCAATGTATTTTATCTTTCCCTCTTCAACTAGTTTCTTCAATTCACCTACCTGTGGATGTCAAGGACAGATTTGTGTCAAAAGCATTAGTCAGAAAGAGAAACAAGGAAAAGTTGTTTTCTTTTATGCAAAAAAAAACAAAGAAAAGGAAAAGTTGTCCCTATGTTTAAGGAACTCAGAAACAGGGGAGTCCCTACTCTCTTTCTAGCCTATGCAGCGTTTACCAAGGGATTCTTAAGGAAACTGCAGTAAAATTGAATTATTTTCTACTACAAGTTTACTGAACAGATTTTTGCGGACGCAAAGTTAGTCAACCATCAGTTTGACAAGGGAAACACCTGTCAGTTACTCATCAGTTCTCGAACAAACCGTTTAGTTTGACTTTAACAGAATAAAACAACTTTAGATGAGTTGCACGCACCGTGATCTCGATGGGCACTCTGGTGTCGATGCGGTGCTGGTAGTAGAGGTCGATGCAGTCCACTCCAAGCCTCTTCAGGCTCGCCTCGCACGCCGCCCGCACGTACGCCGGGTCGCCACGGATCTCTCCTTCGCTATCGGCGGCGTCGGCGACGATGCCAAACTTGGTGGCCAGCTGCACCTTCTCCCTCACCCCACCCTGCACCGCCTGCAACAATGAACAATATGCTGAACTGCAACAAACAATAGCTCGCAGCTTCACGAATCCATGACAGTGCACCTACCTTGCCGAGGAGTTCCTCGTTGGTGTGCGGGCCGTAGATGTCTGAGGTGTCAAGGAGCGTGACGCCGGCGGAGACGGCGTGGTGGATGAGTGCGATCATGTCGGCCTCGGGCTTAGGCGGGCCGTAGTAGGCAGACATGCCCATGCAGCCGAGGCCCAGGGCTGAGACCTCAAACCCCTGCGAGCCCAGCTTCATCCGCGGCACCATCGCTGCCATTGCTTGTTCTTAGTTAGCTCCTGGGCTCCGAGAGATCCAGCTACAGCTTGATCTGGTGAGCTGAGAACACTGAGTACTTTATGTGGAGTGGTAACTGCGTCGAGCTTATGCCTACACTTATTTATACTGGTGTCTAGGGCAGGTGGCATCCGGGGAAACGTCATCCGGCGGCTTAGGAGAATGAATCTATAATATATATAATTGAACAACAAAAGGAGACACACGATTCGCTCTTAAGGCCTAGAAATTCTCACATTAATTAGAGAAAATAAAAAGAAAAAATTACTCACCAATGCCATTATAAAATAATTACCTACAATACCCTATGCCTTATTATTTTTCTTTTTTAGGATCGATAATAGGTCAAGCCGCTGAAATCCTGGCGCCGCCAGGGCCCTCACGCTAGCCTACTACCATCAGGCGCATGTCCTCCTGTCAGCCGTCGTTCTCTCCCCGACGTATAGCCGAATCCAGCAGCCATCGATGCAGTTAATCGCAATAACATTTGAGGACAGTTTCCTTCGGAGGCAGGAATGTCAGAACACATGACACCATGTTAATCGCAATAACATTTATTATACTACATCAAATTCAGAATTGAATCATTGTCTGGAAAACATTTATCAGAATTAAAAGGAATGTGCAAGTTTTTTTTTTTGAATTGAAAGGAATGAGCAAGTCAAGGAGTTCATCAGTAATTCAGTACTCTGTCACGCTATAAAACAATGTTCATCAGGAGTTCATCAGTAGTTCAGTACTCTATCGCGCTATAAAAGAATGTTCATCAGAAGTACATTTTCTTATCGTGCTATCATTTTGTTAATGACATCGTACGTTGTAAACGTGGTGGCCACTTCAGAAATTCAGTACTTTTTAATCTAAGAGCTTCTATATTTTTTTTCTATTATTCGAGATTTAATTCTTGAAATATGGTCGGTACCATGAAATGTGGTCGCTCATGTCCTGAGTCAGCATCCACGTCTGTATTTGTACTACAATCCAACGATGTGAGCTCGCTAAATAGCAGGCGAAATCACCTTGTCAACTAATTCATTGGATTTTTTTTTGCGATTAACTAATTCATTGGATTGGAAACTTCGGAATACTACAATTGTCTTAGACGGCGTCGGCCATGCCATCTAGCATGCCTTAGGCCTCTGTTTTGATCCACCTTCTAAACTTTTAGCTGGCTAATTTTAGTTGTTTTGTATCTCAAAATAAACTCCTAAAATCTCCTAAACTTTTAGCCCACTCCCTTTTAAACTTTTAGCCTCTAGTCACCTCAAAGCTACTAAAATTGACTAAACATATAAAAAAGGCAAGAGAAGAACAAAAGCCATTGATATTATTGAGGGATCCAAACAGATACCTCCTAAAATTAGTTGACTAAAAAATTAGTTGGCTAATATTTTAGTTGGCTAAAATTAGCGGGCTAGAGGATCCAAACAGGGCCTTAGTTGTTTGTGTCTTCTCCTTTTTGTTTTACTTTTGACACTATTTATTCATCTACTTCTTTAATGGGGTGATAAGGAGTCCCCAATGCCTTCATTTTCCATACAGCATAGATCTCCTTTGCAGCGCTATTATATTAGCGCAAACAGAGTGCTGCACAATTGTTTTCGACGATTCAAACTAACCCCACTTTGCCGGCGGCTAAGTGAGAAAAGAATGGATGAAAGCAATGGAGATAATGCACTGGCCGGCAACGAGTAAATAAACATAACGGACGGTGCTACACGTACGAAGAAAAACAGCTACGAAGCTCTTACGAAGAAACTCTGGGCACCGTGACAACACTCCGATCTCCCCTCTCTATGAATTCCCCAATCGCCGTCAGTAGTATTCGTTTGGAATGCATACTGTGCGTGCAACATTAGGTCGCCGGAGCTCTGGAGCGTATCACGCACTCGCCGTCATATGGGGTCATTTTAAACCTCACGTGCGGGCTGTGCTACCAGGCTACCCGGCGCATCCCACCATGACTCGCACAGCCAAATATATCCGACCGTAGCTTGAGTTCCGGCCGCCGTGCATGGAGCCTGCGAAGCTCACACTTCGCCTGCTCTATCCTCGTCCTGAAACACAACATGCGGACCTCGAATTGACCACCTCCAGTCTTGAGTTTGGGAAACGAATTCGATTGGTCAGCTCGATCTGGACATCATCGATGTACGTTTGGCTCAATGCTCAAACTGGTGGAACAGCCTCGAACTGGCAGTGTAGAGGGAACATGAGAAAACAGAACTGAGACTGGAGGGGCGGTGGAAGAAAAACACGGCAATGACTATCTGATCGGACCTCACCATCAGCAGGTCGCGGATTTGTTAGAGGTGATCCAAATAAAACAAGCGACTACCAGAGGAAGAAGCGGAGCTTCCCAGAGTTCGTAGCCACTTCGTAACCAAAACTTAGTATGCATAGACTTTTCCTAAACATAAAGGGACCGAATTTTTTTATGCACTACCTAAGTAGTGTTTCATTTTCTCGAGGCAGCTCAGGCAGACAGATAGCAAACGATGCTATAGTGGATATTAGATGATCGCAAACCTGACAATTAGAGATAACGATGCTAATAGTGGATATTGCTGACAAACCAAAATATGTTTGACTAGCAAATAACTGTAATCATTAAATCAATTGTGGTACCAATGACATAAGCCTTTTTCGTTGACTTCAAAACTAAGAACCTTCTGGCTTTGTTCATGGGAATCATTCCGTGTTGGGCCTTGTTGCCATAGCATATATGACGTTTATTCATGATATTGATATACATCATTATTAGTAGAAACAGAGACAGACGTTCAAACATTGATTAGTAGAAACAAAAGACAAGAATTTTCAATCAAACAGCTAAAATTATGTATATGTTATTATATGACCAAGAAAAACCAGACGGTAATATTCGCTGTTGGCAACCATTTGCATTACGATTAATAAAGGGAAAAATTGGCTTCAAACCTGTATCAGTCACGCATCCTGCTTGCACTCCCACATTCTAGATATTTACATAAACTATTTACACATCACCGAGCACGAATTCTCTAAAATCAAATTCAGAACCACATGCTTTGTTTGGTTTCAATACATAAGACAAGAAAACAATCCTCTTTTCTAGAGGTTACAATATGATTCGGCTCTTCAGGATCGAAATTTCTCAGCCGTAGTAAAATAAAACATGAAGATTCTTTTTATTTCTGGCAGTATCTTTGTTTTTCAGAAAAAAAACCATTGCTAATTTCGCTGCCTTTCGCCACGTCGTCATAAGAAGTTTTTTTTTTGCGAGGAGTCCTAAGAAGTTTTTATTCTCTAATATTTATATTCGTAATATTTTAAACTGTAATCACTACTCCAGCAACTTTGGTCCCTCCTAGGAATATGTCTACCAACTTTCACCAAAACTAGACTGCAATTGATTCAATTATTCCAACGAAGCCGCCAGTGACGTAACCCCTGACATCAGGAACAGGGCCCTTCGATCCCAAATTTCCATGATACAACGATACTATAAATTCCAGGGACTAGTAAATAAAGCCCACTTCACTGAAGCCTTGAAACTGAACTTGCTCTCAGCTGCAGCTCAAGCACAAGAGCATCAAGCTCCGGTGACGGTGCCGCGCATGAAGCTTGGCTCACAGGGACTTGAGGTCTCGGCACAGGGCCTTGGCTGCATGGGCATGTCCGCCTACTATGGCCCGCCCAAGCCCGAGCCCGACATGATCGCACTGATCCACCACGCCATCGCCTCCGGCATCACTCTCCTCGACACCTCGGACGTCTACGGCCCTCACACCAACGAGATCCTTCTCGGCAAGGTTAGGTTGCCTTGTAATCTGAAACATGATTGGTCTCTATGCATTTTCAGGAACTGACATAATGCCCGAGAGTGAGCAGGCTCTGCAAGGCGGGGTGAGGGAGAAGGTGCAGCTGGCCACCAAATTAGGGGGCAGCTGGCCACAAAATTCGGAATCCACTTGGATGCCGACGGGACCCGGGAGATCCGCGGTGACCCGGCGTATGTCCGTGCGGCATGTGAGGGCAGCTTGAAGAGGTTGGGCGTCGACTGCATCGACCTCTACTACCAGCACCGCATAGACATCAGGGTGCCCATCGAAGTCACGGCAAGTCCACTTCAGCTCAATATTTGTTTGGGAGAGTCAGTGGATTCTTTAATTACACACCTCAACTTTAGGATATCATTTTCATTTCCTCTAAAGTTGAACAAAATATTTCCATATGATGGCCTTTCGGCATATGATGCTTTTAGTGAAGAAGAAAAGGCAGTAGGAATAAAGGGAGTAATAAACTAGAAACAGAGAAACGGGAGCTCCCTTGCTTCTTTCTCTTCTGTATAGCATTTTTTATTCTTCTACCAAACTGTATAGCTCCTTTGGTAGTAACGAGATGACTAAGCTGATATCAACTGTCTGCAGGTAGGTGAACTCAAGAAACTCGTTGAGGAAGGAAAGATAAAATACATCGGGTTGTCAGAAGCATCCACTTCGACAATCAGGAGAGCGCACGCAGTTCATCCGATCACCGCTGTCCAGATGGAGTGGTCTCTGTGGTCAAGAGATGTTGAGGCAGATATAATTCCAACTTGCAGGTCTTTGCTAATTAACATCTAATATATCACATTCATTTCTCAGTCAGTGCAAATTAAGTATGCAATGCGCTACATTATTTTCTGATCGATTTGTTCGTTCGAATGATTTCAGAGAGCTTGGTATTGGAATAGTAGCGTACAGTCCACTCGGCAGGGGGTTCTTATCAAGTGGTCCTAAACTTGTTGACACACTATCTGACCAAGACTTCCGCAAGGTTTATACCTGCAACAGAGTCTTCTCTCAATAAATAACCGATCATGTTTCGAATCTTCTAATGAATGTTTTCAATGCAATTACAGAACTTGCCAAGATTTCAGCCAGAAAATATTGAGAAGAATGCTCCGATATTTGAGCAAGTCAACGCCATGGCGGCGAGGAAAGGATGCACTCCATCGCAGCTTGCCTTGGCCTGGGTTCACCATCAGGGAAACGACGTCTGCCCCATACCCGGGACGACAAAGATTGAGAACTTCAACAACAATGTGGCAGCGTTGTCTGTGAAGCTCACTCCAGAGGACATGGCCGAGCTTGAGTCCTATGCATCGGCAGATGTTCAGGGCGACCGGTACCATGATTTCCTCAACACCTGGAAGGATTCTGAGACACCTCCTCTATCCTCCTGGAAGGCTCAGTGACTGCATTCCAACCTTGCATGGTCACTCCTATAAGACTGTTCTTGTTCCCTAATAATGTTCCATACTACTGGCACATCTTGGGTTAATGTGCGCCCCTACGAACTTCCATGTCATGAATAAAGGATTTGATCCGATGAACACTGTGTGGTGTTCTGTCAAGACTCAATAACTACAATGCATCCCTTAATACCCTTATTACTTAATCTTTGAAATAAATCCGACTCTTAATACCTCTCCACCAAAGATACCTTAGTCTACGTCCTGATGGCGCCTTTTCGAATCGATGCCTCCCCGTTTGGATCGGTCGATGACCTGCCTCCCTGTTTTCATCGCTCACTGTTCGCATGCAGCAGCACGTGCATGCAACGATGAGCAGTCCCGGATCCGGGCTACCGCAAATGGTGTGACGGCCTAGGGCCCATGAGAGTTAGGGGCCCCAGCCCAGGAATTAATCTAGGCTTCAAAGAATATTGGCCCAGGTATACATCTAGGCTTCAAAGCTCATTGGCCTAGGCAAACAACAAAGAAATAAAAGCATTCCTAACCCAAAACGCTTTGGCAATAGGACCAGTCACTAGGACAAAATGACACTGTACAGGTGGAACCCGCATTTTAATAAGCGGCGGTTCCAAACAAATCAGCTGCTAAAAATAGTCTTTGCATTATTTAGCGATGGCCTATAAGGTGGTCCGTCGCTAAATATGGTTGCTGATGTCAGAAATGTGATTTTTAGAGGCAAGCCATCTCATCAACCGTCGCTAAAATGCACCCCTTATTTTTAGAGGCAGTCCATAAGATGGACCATGGCGAAAATTGTTGCAAACGTCGTCCTCCGTTTGATTGTGGGCCATCACTAAAAATAGTTAATAGTTGCTGGAGAACACCAACAGAGTTCATCATCCTCTTTTAATCAAGGATTAAAATTTGTAATTGGTATTCTCCCTCATACGAACTCCAAATTTGATGATTCTTTTTCTTTTTTTTCTAACATCATGCTCTTTCAAGTTAGAATATATGTTAATGTTACAAAGAGAGGTAAATGTATTTCCCTACTTGTTACTAAGAGAGGAGTACTATCTGTTATAATTATTACATCTGAATTGTTTTATTCAAACTTTATATTACTAAGAGAAATATATTTATATGACTTTTTTTTAAAAAAATGCAATGTTACATCATATTTTTTCATATTAAGGTAAATGTTGTACAAAAATATGAAAAAGTGATATAAAATATTGAAAGGCGGAGAGGAGGACGTTGTCCCCTTGTTGGCGGAAGGCAGCGGTGGG
>LAPY01005176.1:19065-29867 GCA_000970635.1 Eragrostis tef | reverse complement strand
CGGACCAAATATGGATCAGATCCCCCCAGCCATATTCATATTTCTAAACGAATATGGATCGAATACGAATACGGATAGAATATTAAATGAATGTGAATATAAAAACTAATGTCACTACAATTCGGACGGATATGGATAAACCTAACTTTTTATGTTGTTAAGATAACTACTACACTTTTTCCTCTCTAAAGTATCTTTACAAGCATTTTTCACTTGGTCTGCACTAGTTCACATCAAAATTTGAATCAATTTTATAATATTTTTGATATAATATATGGGTATATTTATGATATAGTGGAGGATATGAATACAAATACGGATATGTCGAATATCTGATGTCAAAACCTCAAACCATATCCACATTCATATTTTTTGATCGAATTCAAATACAAATTTTTGAATAGTATAAAAATATTAATCAAATGGCAAATTTTGTACCATATTTACATTTTATCGGATATGGATATCAAATATTACGGATTGTCTGTATCCACTTTCCACTCCTAGAAACCTGAGGGCCTCCAATCTGCTAAAACCTGGGTTAGCCTAATCTAGTCTAACCCAGGTTTTAGCAGATTCTATGTAGTAAAAGACCGACTATCCTAAAAGAATATGGGTTAATTACCTGATCATTTTATAAAAACATGTATGCTAGTGATCCCTGCCATATAAAGTTGTCCTTATCTTGGTAGTTAAAAACTATATAGTGTGAATCAATTCAGTGTGCCATCCACAGTAATTGATGACGCATCTTGGTCATTAACAACCTAAAAATTTGTTTATAGATTTTCAAGAAACCAGCGAGAATCCAAACAAGGCCCTAAGTACTGATTTATCACCGTGGATTGTGCATTGACTTGATTATTCACACTATAATTTTTCCCGTATCCTGGGTACAGGTTTATCTCTTTGGATGGCACATTGAGTTGATTCAGGATCAAGAGAAGTTGTGAATCATGTAGTACATATCAGTTCTATTTGCTTTTTTGTCATAGTTTCTTTCTCATGATGGAAGTGATTCACGTAAATAAAATCATGTAGTACATCTTAGTTTTAGGTTTTTTAATGGCTTTTTCAAAGAAATTTGGTTCATTAAGACGTGTAACTTATGGTTATCTACTACATACCATACAAAACAAAGTTTTTTGCATATATATTTTGCATGTGCATCATATCAAAACATCCTATATATATTTGACTTTTGTGTGGCAGAACGCTGCTTGTAGTTCGTAAATTAATACATATGATTTCTTTAAATTTCATATATGGTAAACCAAATTGGTTTTATTCATCTATGTTTTTTTTGAGATTTTGTTTCATCTATGTGTACCACATGATTTGCTCTTAAGTTTTTTTTTTGAGAATTACATGATTTGCTCTTAAGTGTAATAGAGTTTATGATTTGCTCTTTAATGACATAACAAACACGTCTGGCTTTGGGCTTCGAAGAATCCCCACGTACGTCAGTTGTCGCCGTTGGGCCTTGGGCCACCATGCCTCCAGAATGCCATCAGGATTGTGTGCTTGCCGTCCAGGACCACGACCAAACATATGACGGCCCAGGCCTTGAACAACTGGTGTCTCGGCATGATATTGACCCCTGATATTGATGCCCTGGCCTTCCTCTCGGGAGAAAGTTTGGAAAAGAGGTGGAGCCGCTGCAAAGGGACAACAGCCTCACACACCGGCATAGCTTTTTTAAACAGAAAATTACACGGTACAACGCAGATGCTCATAACACGCACGCACACTCACCCATATGAACACACGTACGCAAACTCTACCTTTATGAGCAAGCATCTCTGAAGGACTGAGCACCCGGCAGATCTGGAGATTCTCGAAGTCACTAAAGACGCCTCGTTGTCGACGGGAACGCCGCTTACCACTTAACGCATAAAGCCCGTAAATCCTAGAAAATTCGCTCTCACCGGGAGTCGAACCCAGGATCTTAAAGGTGTTACTCGAGTGCCTTAACCACTAGGTCAAGACCCCTTTCACACTCACCGGCATAGATTCTCCTCAAAGAAGAGATACGACCTCGACGACATGCAGGCACATTTGCGGCGGTGCGCCAAGTTAAGACGTCCATGGCCTCCGGCGGCTGGCCTACCGAGCGCGACGGCTCTGTGGTGCGGCCTGAGAGGGCCGTCAGCATGCAAGGCCACGGCGATTAGTGCTGTCTAAATGGATCGTGCTTCATAGGCCGCCCGAAAGCCCGCAAAAAAAGCACGACACGGGTCCGGCACGGCCCGAAATAATTTCGTGTCAGGCCGGCCCGGCATGAGGCTACGGGGCCGTGCTTGGGCCGCTGCCTCGTCCCGATGGGCGGCATGGCATGGCCCGTTAAGATTAAGTACAAAAGTAATATAATTCCTGCAGCGGTCTTAATTTTTACTCTATTTTCCATCTATTCAACACCAATGGGCTTCAAATCGTCTAATGGGCCGCCGTGCTATCAGGCTTAACAGGCCGGCGCAGCACGATTTACACTCACCTAGTGATGGCCAAACGGGTGGCCCGGCCTGGCACGGCCCGGACCCAAAAAGGCACGGCCCGAATCAATTTTGGGCCGGCATGGCCCAGTGTTATTTCGTGCTATGCTGGGCCAACCCATGGGCTCTCTCCTCGGCCCATGGCACGGCACGCAATGGCGTAATTCGTGCCGGGCCGGCTCATTTAGTCCGATAGCCCGTTTTAAATGTCAGCCTAGTCCGATAGCCCGTTTTAAATGTCAGCCCATTTAGTTTTTTTTGAAGGAATTTGATGTCAAATGGTCAAAAAATATGTGCTAGTAAGGAGAATTGAACTTGAGACCTCATAGTTAAGGATGAATGTACTTACCACTAGGCTAAGACTACTAGTTGAATACAAATAAACTAAAATATATTTAATAAAACTTAATCGTGTCATATCGTGCCGCCCATTGGGCCGCACCCTCGGCCCACAGCACGGCCCGACCCTCGTGCCGTGCCAGCCCGGGCTCAAAATTCATCGGGTTGTGCCATGCTTAGGCTGGGCCAAAAATTACGTGCTTCGTGCCCGCCCGTTTGGCCTGACCCATTTGGCCATCACTACACTCACCATGCCGTGTCGTGGGCCGTCACCCGAGCACGTGGGTCTGCACGGCACGGCCCGATAAGAATTTCATGCCATGACAGCCCGATACTAAATAAGCCAGGCTATTTCGTGCTTGGGCCAGGCCGGGCAGCCCGTTTGGACAGCACTAGCGGTGACTCCGACATGCCTTCCTGACCTGCAGCGCCGGCCAGAGAGAGGGAGAGAGATGCCAAGGCCAAGTGCAGCTGAGCTCATGCGCTAGAAAATTTGCGAAGGAGAGTAACGCTGCTGCGCCATTTGAGCCACAGCTTGTGGGAGAGAGATAAGGAGCAGGGCGATAATACCAAGGAGAAATGTTTTAAATAGCCGGCTATAGCTACCGCTATAGCCCGTTATAGCTTTTGAGGAGATGAGAGGCTAAGCTAAGCTCCGTTTAGCGCTAAGCCTCATAGCCCGCTATAGCCACCGCTATAGCCGGCTAAATCTGCTAAATTAAGGTGATTTAGCCCGCTAAACCGTGGTGTGATGAAGGCGCAAAGTTTTTCATGATATTTGAGACTTTAAAAGATAATTTAGCCAACTATATCAAGGTGTTCAAAACTTTAAATGATGATATAATGAAGGCATGAAGCCATCGTCCTATTTTAGCCAATAAAAAATTCTTAGTGACATGTTTTATGTCTAATTATTTATTTTTTTAATGATATTATGAAACCGCTAAATGGGTTTAGCTGTGGCTATAGCCCGCTATAGCCTTTCTTAGCCTTTATGGACATCAAGCGCTAAAGGCCTTAGCCCGCTATTTAGAACACTGCCAAGGAGCCATGGCCTTCACCGCCATGGACCGGTAGTCCCATGCGTCAATGAAACTAAATGAATTCCCGGCGCGTTGCTGTGTGATTTTAGGATTATCTTAGGATGAATAGAAGGGTGAGACTTTACAGATTATTCTACAAATACATTTTTTATGACTGTATGAAAGGTCATCTACATTGTTCTTCTCGTACGATAAAGATAGTTAACAGCAACATCTAAACAGAAAAGATAAAAACATTATGTGTTAGTGACATCAATTTGGTAAGGGACGAAGAACTTATGAACTAATGAATATATATTTGTGACATTCTATCAAGCTTTTCAGCCACCCGAGGATGAAGAAATATGTGATTAAGAGCATCAACTGAACATATAAATATTCTAATCACATCTTTTGGTTGCTAATATGCATGAAAAAAAAGAGAGGCAACAATGTTTGACAAACTATTGAAAGTCTAAAACTTTAACAAATCCGCACCTGTCGTAATATCTGTCAACGAATTGTCAGTTGATACATGTAAAAAAGATTTATGCAACGAAGAACTGATCTGGGCATCCATAGAAAAACGGAATGCAGGGCAGTAACAACGATATATATAGTACTTATCTAGCGTTGGAGCGATTGACGAGGCGGCCATACAGGTCCTGCTAGGATGTCTAAGCATATAGTATCAGGCAGAAAGCTTGGCATGCATGGCGCGAGGCGTGATGATGCTGAGCTTTGTCTCGGAGCTTGGCCTGATTGTCGCTTGCTAGCTCTCAGCTTGTTGCAGCTTTTCAAGCCTTACTGTAATTCTCTCGTGTATGAATGGAATGCTCATGACTGAATCATCACATTTTAAGGCTAAAATGGAGAGGAGAAACTGACTGGGAGAGTAATTGGATGAGGAATTATCAACGTCTTGATTGTCCTGCAGTAGTGACAATGGTTCGCCTGCTGAAAATGGAGGCTTCAGTTACACCTTAGCAAAAAAAAAAAAAACTTTTTGCTGCCAAATCCATTAAGGTTCCATGCCTGCAAAAAAAATTCAGGTCATGGGTGACTGGAATCGATTATACTCTGATCCACTGCGCATGTATAAATTACGCAACTGATCCACTGCGCATGTATAAATTACGCAACTAACATATCAAAAAAAGAAAAGGATTTGTGTTTTCTGTTCACATCAAAACATATTTCTTACAATTACAGAAAAGAATCCATCCAAAGCAACTTTGGGTTGTCCCAAGGGATTTCACCTTTACTCCGTCCTGAGAAAGATTTGAATACTCCAACCTGAGAAGAACTTTTAAAATGATTATTCACAATAGTCCAAACACACAAATTGGCAATTAGAGAAAACAAAACAAATTCCCACATAGCTGCTTATATAAAGAAAAAGAATGGACAACGGATCTGCACTCGATATAAATCGAATACATGCAATCGGTAGAGGAGGAAGAGGGCAACCAAAAGAAAAAGATTAACTGGTGCATGGCAAATGATCATTGTGAGTTCCGGCGAGGCAGAAGGACATGAGTCACATGACAATTCGATGATCGATATGAGAAGACGCGAGTTCCGGCAAGGCCGAAGGACATGACGATCCGTTAATTACTCGATGCATGCAGCTCGGTTCGCACCAACACTGCTGGTGCTCCATTTGTCTCGCGGGCCATGGTTTGATCATGGCTTGCTTTTGGCCACTTATTGTAGCTTGCCAAATCTCTTGCTGTATACATGGATGCTCATCGTAGGATGTCTGAACGCATCACATTCTAAGGCTACCCGGGGGAAGCCATATGGAAGGAATGGGAAGAGGAAACATCGGTGTCGTGATTGCCCATCACTGGCGGCAGTTTTTGCATGCGCAGGCAGCTAATACACAGACATGGCAACATGCAAGGTAACCGGCCAAGTAAAGTACCAAATAATGGTTTTGCTTAGCATTTCTCCCTCTGGCCGGTTACTGATGGTGGTAATGAACTAAATAGATGCTAACAAAATCAAAGATTTGGACGTGGACGGATGTGATCAAATAGAAGCACCTTATCCAATGGACATAATTTCTGTGGTGATGTGGCGCGATGTGAAGGCAGTTTTATAGTAATAATGACACTTAGTGGATTGCTTCTATATAGTATATATAGATGAGAGAGCAGCTGTTATGGTGTGCAGACAAACACCGCGGCGTGGCCATGACTCCTGTGCGCGTGTAGAGAAAAGCAGAGCAAGACAATGAAACCAAAAGAAACAAAAACCGTTTTTGTGGCATCTTCGTGAAAGCCTGAAACCTCTCCTTTTTGCATGGTGCCTCTTGGTTGAGGCAGCAGGTATTGTCAATTATGTACACAAGATAATTAAACTTAAAAATAGTACTGCCGACGTAAACAGGCGCGATGGAGCGCGCCTTACTTTTCTAGTATTGATATATGAATCATATCAAATGTGACTATACAGCTAAATCTAAACAAGGTGCACGTAAGACCACATGATAAGAGGAGATATCAGGCGCACATAGAGATATCTATGCACATATGCACAAACTCAATCGTGACCGATGAATCACGTTTAAGTGGTTCAGATTGGAGCCCCCACCCCCCTCCCACTTATCTTTCTTTTTCGCTCACACCCCTGCACGGCTCCTGCATTATTTGTGAAAAACCCCTAGCGTCGTTCTCCTCCGTATCGCATCCGGTAGGCATATCGCTGAGAACCGCCATCGATGCCACCGAAGAGCCGGCATCGAAGCTAGGATGATAGCATCGCCGCTGTTGTTGCCGTTCCAGACGAGGTAGCACGCTCGACGACCTGCCAATTCGACGTGCCGCAAACCATGGCCAAGCTAATTGTGTTCTGGAAGGTCAAGCTGACGGGAACCATGGCCGGAAGGTCGAGCCGAACGTGTTCATAAAGAAATCAAATGCATAGTTTTTGCATGCGCAGGCAGCTAATACACAGACATGGCAACATGCAAGGTAACCGGCCAAGTAAAGTACCAAATAATGGTTTTGCTTAGCATTTCTCCCTCTGGCCGGTTACTGATGGTGGTAATGAACTAAATAGATGCTAACAAAATCAAAGATTTGGACGTGGACGGATGTGATCAAATAGAAGCACCTTATCCAATGGACATAATTTCTGTGGTGATGTGGCGCGATGTGAAGGCAGTTTTATAGTAATAATGACACTTAGTGGATTGCTTCTATATAGTATATATAGATGAGAGAGCAGCTGTTATGGTGTGCAGACAAACACCGCGGCGTGGCCATGACTCCTGTGCGCGTGTAGAGAAAAGCAGAGCAAGACAATGAAACCAAAAGAAACAAAAACCGTTTTTGTGGCATCTTCGTGAAAGCCTGAAACCTCTCCTTTTTGCATGGTGCCTCTTGGTTGAGGCAGCAGGTATTGTCAATTATGTACACAAGATAATTAAACTTAAAAATAGTACTGCCGACGTAAACAGGCGCGATGGAGCGCGCCTTACTTTTCTAGTATTGATATATGAATCATATCAAATGTGACTATACAGCTAAATCTAAACAAGGTGCACGTAAGACCACATGATAAGAGGAGATATCAGGCGCACATAGAGATATCTATGCACATATGCACAAACTCAATCGTGACCGATGAATCACGTTTAAGTGGTTCAGATTGGAGCCCCCACCCCCCTCCCACTTATCTTTCTTTTTCGCTCACACCCCTGCACGGCTCCTGCATTATTTGTGAAAAACCCCTAGCGTCGTTCTCCTCCGTATCGCATCCGGTAGGCATATCGCTGAGAACCGCCATCGATGCCACCGAAGAGCCGGCATCGAAGCTAGGATGATAGCATCGCCGCTGTTGTTGCCGTTCCAGACGAGGTAGCACGCTCGACGACCTGCCAATTCGACGTGCCGCAAACCATGGCCAAGCTAATTGTGTTCTGGAAGGTCAAGCTGACGGGAACCATGGCCGGAAGGTCGAGCCGAACGTGTTCATAAAGAAATCAAATGCATTCTTATAAGCATCAATTTCGGATTATTGACTGATGATAAGGTATCCAATCAACGTCTGTTCATGGACAAAGTTACAACTCTGGCAGAAGGCAGAATCAACACAAATGAAACAGAGGAATGTGCATCGGATCATTCGGATGTACGGTGAGCAGTTGCAGCGGAGGGCATCGAATGAGAGTTGGACGGATGCATCAGAAACTGGCTTCAACGCATGGTGGAGAGGCGACGGAAGCGGGCTTTGCGTCCAATGGGCGTCAGACAGCTGAATCTGTTGCCGGCGGGGCGGACGCATTCTTGACGGATGCCAGCTCCGCACGGAAGGAGCAGCAGGGGCGGCGGCTTCATCCCTCTGTACGTAGGCGGTCGGAAGAGCAGCAGGGACGAGTTTGGGGCGACGAAGACGGGCTGGGGTGGCCGGCCGGTGGGAAGAGCAGCCGGGAAGATCTCATCGATGCTAGGGGTGTTTTCGCAAATAAACCATAGGCCACGATTGAGTTTGTGCACATGTGGACAGATATCCCTATGTGCACTTGATATCTCCTCACATCATAATACGGTTTTGATAGTCATCTGAGATTACATTTAGCCTTTTTGCACATAATAAGCAAGTAAAATTGCAGTGATATTATAACTAAAGTTTTCAGTCTCTTACTCATGCATTTTATAGGAATTATGTTCTGCTTTAAATAAAATTGCATCCTTTCTTTCTAACATGAATATTTCATGTGTTTTCTTGTCATGCCGCCCAAAAAATAAACTAAATGATTATTGTGACAGTTTCAATCAACTAAATATGCTTTAACTTACAACAAGAATCATGATTACCATGCTAAACTATGCTTTTGGGTGTTCAAGAATAATTATAGCATATGAACAGATAAGCAGTTGATATAAGGTAGATTGGATTAGATATATTCACATACCATATGTCAAGTTAAAGTTTGGACAAGACTATCCCAGGTAGATAGGAATATCCATATATCATGATTCGATGGTGTCCAGCATCTAAACTGATTTGGTCTATGAATTCAGCAAATTTTACAGTGAAGAGCAAAGTCATTTTGGTAAGATTTGTGCAGCTAGTGAGAAACAAAATGAGACTAAAATTCGCTACAGCATATTATGATACGACATGCCACATCCAAGAACAGAAGAAATTCCATCAAGCTTCACAGTCCTCGTTGTTGAAAATGTTGAGTCATATATTGAGATCTTTCAAAAACATTTTCTTTAGACCATTCACAACAAATTCTAGCATCACTGTCTGCTTGGAGAAAACTAAAGTAAAATGGTATCACTATTTTGTCACCAAACAGGCGTTACAAGATCTATCTGAGAGATTTGCATCAAGTACTCAAGTAACCCCAGAAAGTCGTTGCAGTAAGAAACTCGGTTGTATGGTCATATTTATGTTCATTCCATATGGTCCATAGAAAGTCCACCAGATCATAATTCTTGGATAAGAACCTCCAATATCAGAGTGAACGCTGCTATGGAAATTGAAGAAGCCTGGAAATTTCCAGAACAAATGCAGTGAGAATCTTTTAGTCCTGGAAGAGCCCAACTAGCTAGATAATAAGTTATAAGATCATGATTCTTACAGTTAACAAACATTACACCTCATTATTTCTTTTTTAGACTTAGAAAGAATCATGTAGGGAAGCTTCTACATAAATAACACAAATTGGGCCTTGCCAGATCCAAACATCACAATATTATGTGTGTGCTATCCTGAAGCAACTAATCCCAATATTAATTCATTGGCACATAATAATGTTTTCAAAGAAAATACAATGGCACATTAATAAATAACAAGTACAGACGAGAGCTATCGACTTTGATCTAAAGGAAGTAACAGTAGTTTGTTGTCATTCTGTGGCTACCAATAATATCTTATAAGCATTTACCAAAGTTAAAACAGTTCCGCCGATTGCAAGATTATATATACCTCATTTATTTACTTCAAGGGTAGAGAGTCCAGTGATGTCAGGATTCTTTAGCTGCTCAAGCTGTCTCTTCCCTCTCCTCAGCAAGTACTCAATATACACAAAGTTCCTACGATCGACGTTCCTTGCATTCTCACGGAACTCCGCAGAGACAACTGTCTCAATCCTGTGGCGCTCTTCGGGAGACTTTAGCCGTGCAGTCCGAAGGAATCCCCTGTACAGCGCCAACACCTGTCTCTGGATACCAGATAGCTTTGTACGGGAGGCCATTTCATCCTTGTGCAGCAATCATCAAAGCCTGGAAAAATGCAGCCATGGAATGAGCTGTCTCATGTCGATCCACAAACTTTGATGGAAAAGACATTATTAACATGCTTCAGTAATATCGGAGCACAACCTAATGTAACTGTTAACACTTGTTTGATTGAGCATGAAGGGAAGTCTATTAGTCCAACAAACCAGAAAATTTACTGACTGTCAGGAGCGGACATAAAGGAGAAGGGATTTCCAAATTCGTTTGGAGAATAAAATGCGACCCCACCAAATCTGGGACCAAAAACTAATGTTGATCTTGAGGCGCGAAACAAGAATGACCTAACTGAACTACGGAGCGCAGCACGCATCAAACGAACCAAAACTACTACATGGATGGAAGAAGCAAGATTCGGATTCGATTTCACATCAAAGACAAGCACCCCAAGATCAGTACAGCACAGCAAGGTAGGTTTTACTTACCCAAGAAAACCAGGAGGAAACTAACTCCGGATCAAAACTGGCGCCCGCGTCCGGCGGGTCTCGGGCGGGTCTCGCTGGGAAGGGAGAATTGGGGCACGCTTCGGCGTGGTGGGGCGGAGGCGGCGCGGGCTACGGTGAGCCGCGGCGGCGCGGTCGGAGGCCAGGCGGAGGCGGCGCGGGAGTCAGCGAGCCGCGGCAGCGCGATCGGAGGCCAGGCAGAGGGGGCGCGGTCGACGGGGATTTGCGGCGGCGTTGGCGACGGGGAGC
>LAPY01005176.1:5462-16222 GCA_000970635.1 Eragrostis tef | reverse complement strand
GGCGGCGTTGGCGACGGGGAGCCGCTGCGGCGCGGTCGGAGGCGGCGCGCGCGAGTGGTACTGGTGCCGCGTGCGTGGCCGGGGAACTTTTTTTTTAAGCCACGCGTGACTTCAGGGTTTATGTTGGGCTGGGCTAAAGTTTGATGTTGTGCTAGGCTAAAGATTGGTCTCGGTTGGGCTGGGCTGAAACTTATGAACAAATTGGTTTCCCGGGGCACCTGCTCTCCTGCGGGCAGAGAAAAACCCCGCTCCGGCCCCAACTTGGTAACTTCAACTACAATCGATGCTCCTCTGCTTGGTTCGATTCCAGCCCACCACCGAGCCTCCAGATCGCGCTCTCCGAGAGTTTCTCGATGCTCCTCTACTTGGTTCCCTGCCTCGATGCCCGGGGAAACCCGTGGTGGGGCCCCCCCCCCCCCCCCCCGAATCTTTGCTTCAACGTCCCCTTCCTCTTTCTCAAAAAAAAAGAATCGAAGTATCACTTTTTTACTCTGATTTACAGTCTGTTAATTGAATGCCCTATATCAATTGTAATTTGTAACAGCTAGCTTACCATCACCTCTTGAATGCAGGTGCCTTCTGTCTGTCATGTTGCAGAATTTTTGGCGATGCTGATGCCCGAAGCAAGGGGAAAGGGAATATGAATGAAGCAAGAAGAAAAGGAACAAAGGCCGGATGAAGCAAATGTAGAGGACAAGGGGACTCTAATTTTCTCTAGGTAAGAACAGAACTTTGTGAATGATCTCTTCTTTTATGCCTGATAATCGATTCCTGAGGATTTTAGCATAATTAAGGGCCAAATCAGCTTATGTGATATGTACTTAGTAGCTGGATAATTTATTCAGTGCTTGATTTGGTAGCTGTGAAGATTGAGGATTTTTATTTTTTTGGTGGGATTGTTCAAACAGATATTCTGATTTAGTGATCTGTAGGATTGGTGGCTTGATGGAGCTTAGAGTGTAGTATCTGATTACTTAGGAATAGGATTGGTGTCAGGTTTCGGTCCTGAATCTTTGTTAAAGAATAATGGACATTGTCCCTAGCAACGAGTAGCAAGGAGTTGTACAGGTTATTTAATGGATTAATGAATTTTATCTTTCTTTGTGAATTGAAGAACAAAATGCCCCTCAGCACTATGTTACTACAATGTGGGATCAATGTCTTTGAATGGTCTCAATTACTCAGGTGCAGTTTTAGTTGAATGAGGGAGCATCGACTTCGTTCCTTTGAACATTTTGTCAAGTATTTCCATAGGCTTTATCTTTCTCCATGCACTGGGCTACTTCTCATTGGTTGTTCTGCTAGCGAAAACTCTTTTTCTCCATCCCCATCACAAACAACCTAGAAACCTTGCAGTATATGCAGATTTGCATAGGGCTCTTTATGAAATATATTTTATGTTTTGACATTTCTATTACGCTGATCATTTTTTCTCTTAATTATTTCCAGTCACATCAGGAAACCCTCCGTTCCTCTGGTACCTATTATTAGTAACTTAAACAATCATTTTCGCATTATTTAAGGAACATGAAGGTGAATGGCGGATACAACAGAACCATTAAATATTCTATACGTAACTACTATTCTTGGGGATCCTTCATGATTCAATTGATTGAGTTAGAATTCCTCTGCTACCAGTATAATTTATATATTTATGCAGTGAACATTTGCAGCTCCACATTTAGTGCAAAGACAGTGAAGAGCTTCATGGCATTTGAATTTTTTTTCAAGTTACATAGTATGTTATGATGCTTTCGTAAGGCAAAGCCCAAACAGA
Organism: Eragrostis tef; assembly: GCA_000970635.1. Taxonomy (NCBI): domain Eukaryota; kingdom Viridiplantae; phylum Streptophyta; class Magnoliopsida; order Poales; family Poaceae; genus Eragrostis; species Eragrostis tef. Next base: position 14,445 of record LAPY01005176.1, on the reverse strand, counting down.
TAATGAAAATCAGTTTAATATTGCAAAGGAACATTCCTACTCTTATTCCTTTTTTATTTCAGCTTATTCTCGATTTATATTGCATTTTATACATTGTCATTCACCTCGCCAATACCACTGATCTGAAATTGATTAATTTCAATGTGCTTACATGAAAGCAGGTCTTTCATGTTATCTGCACTGATGAACATGTCATTACTGAGAAGGTTGATTTTATTACCTGAGTTCTTTTATTTTTCTTTTTCGACATCCTACCTGAAATGCATTGTTTGTAACATTCACTATGGGAAAGCCCCTATATGCCGAGCGTGGGGCTCTTTGCCGAGAGCTTTTTATTGGCCACTCGGCAAAGAGGCTATTTGCCGAGTGCTTAACCTCCACCTTATTTCCAAATCATTGTTCGTGACGAGGTAAGAGCAATGGTGTCAATTTACTCGTTGATTAATGTGAGACTGATTTTGGCATGACTGATTTTGGCATGACTGGTTGCTAAGTGGCAAAACCACCCCTAAACCTGTAGGGGATTATTTTAATGGTTTTAGATAGTCGAGGAGTAGAATACCTAGCAACTCCAAAAGCTTAGGTAAAATATATTTCAAATTCTTTTATTTTAGTTAGAATCTCTAAAATAAAACATATCTACAAAAGTTGGAGTAAACCAACAGACTCTCTAAACCACCAATGGCACACAGGAAGAAAAGAATAGAGAGTAAAAATCCCTAGCTAAATATTGCTAGCAAGAAAACCGGATTGAAGAGTCAGCTATTTTGAAAAGGAATTTGAAGAGACAAGAGAGCCATTTTCAATGGTACTAGCCATTATCTCTACTACATAAAAAGGCTCAACAGGATCGTCAAACAATTTTTTCGTTTTCGTCCTGCCAACTGAATTCGAGTCGAATTTGTTTTAGTTTAATGTCCGAGTTCGTTTTTTGTCATATAGGATTAGAGTCGAGTATTTTAACAAACTAACGTTTGGTCTGGTGGGGAGGGCGCTCCCTCTCCCCAGGCCCAGGAGAGCTTTGATCGAATCCCACCCTCAGCCAAATCCTTTGGTTTTTTTTTTCCGGTGGGCTGCAATGGAATGGGATTTCGTTGCTAGCTGGGCCGCACAGAAGGGAGAATTTTGAGCTGGATGAGAAAATTGAATGGGCTACGCGGGAATGGGCTTTCTTTTTCCTGGTAGGGCTGCCCGTTTGGAAGCCCTATGATTTTCAGAATCTGGAAGCTAAAAGCTGGACTGCCTCCAAACGGCTCAGATTTTAGTGCAGATTTTGTAATTCGGACCCCCAGATTTTCAGAATCCCGGAAGCTGGAGAGGAGGAGCTTCCAGCAGCTACTGGAGCGAGAAATGACCAAATTGCCCACGGTCCTTGGTGAATATTACACCCCTGCAGCTACTGCAGCAAAAAAAAAAGACAAGAAGGGACCAGCCAAGCAGGGCCCACGTGCGCCTGAAATTTAGGGTGCGTTTGATACGGCTCCAGATTCACCGAGAATCAGAAACGTTTCAGATTCAACACAGAAACGTTTCAGAACCTGAATCAAAATCACTTCAGAAATCATTTGGCTCGTTTTCCGGTTTCAGTTTCAACAAAGAGAAGATAAAAATCAAAATGACTCATTTACCCTTGGTTGTACCATGTTGTTTTTAGAAACAGAGCACATCGACCATATAAGAAAAACATAGCATACTCATCCCAGATATTTTTTATCATCAAGTCGTCCCAGATTTTGAAAACAAAAGAAAGAACTTTTTTGATATATAAAAACTATCCCATATTATGATCAATAAATAAAAAAGACCCACCTACTCATCCCAACCCACCACGTACTATGCCTGTGAGCCCAATAGGCTCAGCCCATCACACATCTGTTCATCTTCTTCCTCACGATGGAACTCAAACCCACACAGAAGAGAGATAAGGAACACAGCGGGGGGCTGGTCGGCGGTGCTCTGGCGATGAATCTGAAGAGGAGAAGTGGGGAAAATGATGTACAGACCAAGAGCAGCCCATTTGTAAGGTCGGATTTGAAGGAGAGGCATGGGCGGCGCTCCCGGCAATGGCGGCGGTGATGGAGGTAGAGTTGAACAGTGAGAGGCAAAGGGGTAATCGGAGGAACGAATCGGTGCGGAACACCCTCTTCAGCCGTTTCATGCTCGCAGTACAAAAGCACGAAACGATTCGAGGTGTTCCGAGCTCGGAACGATTCTCATTTTCTTCGTTTGGCACTTCACCCGATTCAAGGCAGAATCCGAAACGATTCTGCTAGCCAAACGGCGACAACAGATTTTGGGCAAAAGCTAGATTCTGATTTTCCATTCCAAAATCCAGATTTCCGTAAGCGCTTCTTGCTCCCAAACGGGGCCAAAGTGACAAGTGACAACACTGTTCCTCTCAAAAAAAAAAAGTGACAACGCTGTTCTTGTGAATATCTTGTGAATACTGAATAATAAAGTAATCTTTAATCAAGAAACATGCTTTTATGACTTTTATAAATTTTCACCATTACTGGATACACTCTCGATTAACAAAATAATGTTATGATAGCTATCATTATAAACCTTAATCTCTTGAATTCATTTTTGTTCATATTGCAATGCAAAGGCATAAAAATATTATTTACTAAATTCATTGCTTAATTCTATCTACTTGATTTATTTTTAGTATATTGTTAAGCATTAGCTCACGTGGCAACACACCTCGTCTCCTGGCAATGCATAGGTAATTTGCTAGGATGATGTATTTTTTGACATCCTAAATTGTAAGGTATTCCAATAATCTTGTGTAATGTAAGATAGCTTCTATGTTCTAAGACTTTGTCTAATTTTACAATCCCGTTGCAACGCACGGGCTCCTTGCTAGTAGAAAAAACATGTTTTACCTTACATGTTGGAGCTGCTCGTAGCCTTATCGGTGAAGGGGGTGTCTAGCTGATTTGTGGTGTGACTGCTAGTAGAAACATTGATGGTTTGTCCACGTTTTAGAGTTCACAGTTTCCCCCTTTTACCACTCTATATTTACGTGCCCACAGGCCTCACACAAATGACAGCGAATGCAGTTAGTGGCATGCATGCTAAAATCAGAAGTAATCTTGCTAAATTGCTCTTCTCTTTGTACTGTATGTGGAAATGTATGTCATCAGAAATTTACTACGTCAACGTTTCTTGCAATGGTTTGAGTTTACTTGCACAAATACCGTGACTGATCTGTGACACTCGGACTTGGGCCCATCAGATAGGGCTATAGGCTTTTTGCTAATGTCTGACAAAAAAAATGATACTATCTTGTAATGGGCTTAATGGCGCTTTAAAAAAAATGGGGCTAATGGCCCGGACAGTCCAAGTATTAGTTACATTAAAATAGGTCGTCGGTACAGCAACTAAACAAACAGGCATTACAACTTGTTTATGTTGGGAACAACAGGAAGTGCGACCAAAACCCGAATCATATATGGAATAGCGAAATCACCTGCACCGTGCTCTCCCAAGACACAACAAAGTTACGCGCCCTGCTCTCCCAACACACAACAAAGTTACGCTTACAGATCAGATAGATTACAACTTAAGATTTCTAATGATTACAACTCTTTGTACTGAATCATCCAAAGCACCACAAAAAAAAATGTTAACAATGGTACCTCTCATCTAGCAGCACTGCTACTTGCGCTGGATCACGGGGAGGTAGACGCCTTCGGCTGCTAGCCACACATTGTCAGGGCGCTTGTCAGCAACACCGCATACCTGCAGAGGCAGAAACAAATAACCCAGTTAATCATGAACATTGTTGAAGCACTAGTTAAAGGAGCAAACATCTCAAATGAACTTACCTCTTGTTGCCCACCAGCAATTCGGGTGTACTTCCTGTCATGGCTGTGCAGATAGCCGCCGGTATCGACATGGCGCAGTCGAATTCTCTGATCCTGACGCCAAGATTTCCCGCTGCCCTCAATTTCAAGCCTGATAATGGAACAATACAAATTAGGTCCGATTAAGAGAATGGATGTTACAAGAGCTCACAACATTTCTGCAAGAAGTGTTTACCTCCAGTAATCTCCTGTATCTGATTCACTCTCACCACCAAAGCAGCTAACCTGAGATTACAGGTGTATACAGTAAGCATCCTGATTTGTTTTCCACATAATATAGGTAATCACGACTAGCACCTTGACACCTTCTACTAGGAAAAAAAACTTGCACAATGTAAAGATGTGTTTGGAGGGAAGAGACGTCCTCTCCAACTTTTATGTGGGAGGGAATAATCAAACCTAGGTTGCCTGACCAAAAGCCCAATGAGGTAGCCATCTGAACCCAGAGGGGGCTCCTCAAATGCTCACAATGAAGGGACTAAATTCGTATTCACTGGGAAGCTTAAAGATAAAAAGCCACACACATATTCTTTAGTTCTCAGAAGCAACTTTTCATATTTGTTTCTGTTTCGGACATTTGTAACCCCAAATCATTTTGGCCTCCATGGCAACCCATTGCAGTTCATATGTTTGTTGGCACTCCCAGCTCTTTTTATTTCCTTTAAATAGTCTTGGCGCGACAATCTTTGCCCCCCCCCCCCTAAAATGTACCTACAAATTCCAGTTGCAACGCGTGGGGATTTCACCTAGTGTACAATCAGACTCTTGTATTGCGTTCACAGCACCATCTTCCTCTATGAAGATTGCAATAATGAATAAGCGATGCTACTACAATTAATAGAAGTATGGAAATAGACATCGCTTTATCTTTGTGCCAACCACGCACTGTTGTTAGAACTAATGTTTTTTTAGCATGGCACACCCTCCATTCTTATTATATAAAGTCAGTATTTTTATTGTAGACTGAATGATCAATGAAAATAATCTGTAAATGTTAATCGAATAGGCCCAGCTCTCAAACCACATCCTACTGGTTTTGTTCCACAACTTGAAGGTCCAAAACACACCAAACTGGACACGTGCTCACTCGAAGCTCATTGATAGCATTTTCGGCCATCTTGCCACTCAGCCAGAAAAATTTGCATGTTGGGCCATCTTGCTACTCATCAATTTTTCAGTGATTCTCGAAGTGTTTTACATCCATTTCAAATAAAAGGGATTGCATCAGAAATTTTTGCAACTGAAATAGCATTTACTAATGGCTTTCAACCGACCTCTTCTCCACCTTGGTTTCTTCAATATTGTTAAGTCAGAATATTTTCCAGTTAATTAGAAGGTTTAGTTTAAGTGAATGCAACAACATTATATTAAAATATATATGTCAGAAACACGAAAACATGGGGTATTGGGTGGCACAAAGTACAAACTAAGAAATTGTTACACGAAAACAATCATTTTCTCTAGGTGATTCATCTTACATTGAGTAGGTTTCTTAAGCAAATGTTTCGAAGGTCTTATAAGTACTGCAGGCGTTACTGAAATATTTTTGGTAGCTAGGCCATGCTTAGAGTACTCTTCGAACACTGGAGAGGTTTTCTACAGGAACTTTTCGATAGGAAAGTTTCCTGCTAGAATATTTGAGCATCATCAATATATATTACTACAATTTATATAGGGCTTACAATCTACAGATTTCCTCAAAAATCCAAAGGCCCCTAAAGTAACTAAGATAAGTATTGAATGTGTACCCTCACCCCGGGATATATGTTATTGAATCCCCCTTTGTGGAGATATGAGACTTTAAATATTTGTGACCTCTGCTGTTTTCTGGACTATGTGGAACTTACGAAATGATATATGTTTTCAGGGACACACATGGACAGGGGTGAAAGAAATATGGAGGAGGACATGGAGTGCACTCAGGACTTGGAGAAAATTGGTGAGAGGAGAGGCGCTACTTCAACTGCACCGCTACATCGACAAGATTATGAAGAAATCGGAGGAGGCGCCGAGGTTACAGTATTCCGAGGAAGGCCAGGAGAATGGCGGAAGGGAGGGAACAAATGGAGTATCTGATCTTAGGGTAGAAGTGATAGCACCTGATACTGTCGCGTTGGGAGTGATTTCTGGGGAAGCACATCAGCTGAGTCCCCCGAATAATGTAACCGAGATGGATTCAGTGTACTTAGTTTCAGATTAATGAAACTAGGAGGCGACCCTTTATTCTAAGAAAAAAAGAAGAAGTTCATTTTACTACCCTCAAGTATTCATATAGTCTATTTAACCCTCTAAACTTTTCTAAAAAAACTTAACCCTCTAAACTAATGTTTGGTTCATTTTACTCCCTCTAAGTATTTAGATTGGTTCAATTTACTTCATAATTTTTTTCTTTTTTTATCTCTAGGTACACATCATGTTTGAGTGTAAAAATTTGTGAGATTATAGGTTAAAACATACCTTATGCTAGAAAATTGTTTTAAAAATTTTCAAAAATTGTTTTATATGCAGAAAATGTGCCATACAAATTTGACATATAAGATAGAATAATGCAATAAAATATTTCTAAAAAAAACTGAAATAATTTTCTAGCATAGAGAATGATGTCATCTACCATCCTACAAAATTTGAGATTCAAATATAACCCATACAAAGAGAAACAAAAAAGTAAAAGTTCATGAGGGGGTGAATTGAACCAATCTAGATAGTTTAGGGTAGTAAATTAGACCAAATATTAGTTTAGGGGGTCAAGTAAACTACATGAATACTTGAGGGTAGTAAAATGGACTTCTTCCTTTCGCAAAAGGTGTTGAGGTTGATGAAAACCTCGACCAATGTTTACAACCTGACAACTAATTTGGCTAACACTATTATTTGTATAATTTAAAATGTTCTCTGTCTAAGAACACTTTTATGTATTACCCAAAAATACAGAAAGTTATTAGTTACTGACCTCCAAATTTCCTGTAATAGGAGAAGCATGAAGATGGCTGTGTAACCACTTTCTAGTCCTCATATGTTGAAGCCTTACAATTGTTCCATGAGTTATAGGATCACCTTGCTTTGCTGAAGAATCCAGTTGGGGTCTCACTATCTGCATTAACAGAGGTACCATAAAAACTACATTCTCAAGTAAAGGACTGACTAGGAAATTCTGACCATGAGGTATCATGCTAACAAACCACTACATTGTTAGAACCACAACACACTCCACCATTGTGCAACCAATGAAAAGTAACACTACTGGCTACCCTTATCGATATAATGGTGAAAATAATTGCAAAAAGAATATTGGACAATAACAGAAGACCAAGAAGCTCGGCAATTATCTTAGCACCATTCCCCAGAATGCCAATTTTTGAAGTGCAGAACTGAAGGTACAGAATTTGACCACAAAATAGCACAAGGAACAATACATTCAACCATGACACAGGCACATTTCATGCCATGGCAACTTTTTCAAGGACAGCAAGGAGGGATTTAAGTTTGTCTAATTGAAATCAAGATATTCTGTCTTGAACTTGTCACACAGCTGCCAGTGCTACGCCGACAACGGATGGACTGATTTGTTGCTAAGCAAACCACGGATCAATGCCAACTTTTATATTGGGAAGTTCCAAATGGGACGTTGAACAAAACGTAATGGATTACGAACCCTTCAATTCCGATCGTATCAAAACTCCCGAAGAGAACTGACTTCTATCTTCTTTACTAATCGGATTCTGACCCCAATCTAATGGCTCTGTATTACGCTTGCCACAATCTGATCTTATTTATCCAATCTTTTTGTTGATAATAATTTTCCAGGTGAGAGAAGATTGTAAGAAGTAGGCCCGCAGATTTTAAACATTCTGCATAGCATCAGTTTCATTGTTTTTTTCTAATGCAATTTGTCTTGTGTAATGTACATGCTAATTTAATTCGGCTTCCACCACAACTCTAAGCCCAGAACATTTATTCACTTAAATCACTGATTTGATTAATTTTAGACTGTCCTCGATAATTCGGAAATGACAAAGAAAATTAAATTGAGCAATCTTTAACTGTCAAAGAAAACATCACTTCAGTGTTCGCTCCAATGGTGTCAAATGCCAATACCAAAATTTAAGATTGAGAGAAGCAAATTTGGCATGAACTAAATTTAACAAGACATGACCAAAATATCACTTACTCACGAGACCCTTGCTTTTGATTAAGTTGTAGACGGTGACAAAAGAAACTGAATAAATATTGTGTTGCAAAAATGGGGACAAAGAAAAGAGAGAGAGAGAGAGAGAGAGAGAGAGAGAGAGAGAGAGAGAGAGAGAGAGAGAGAGAGAGAGAGAGAGAGAGAGAGAGAGAGAGAGAGAGAGAGAGAGAGAGAGAGAGAGAGAGAGAGAGAGAGAGAGAGAGAGAGAGAGAGAGAGAGAGAGAGAGAGAGAGAGAGAGAGAGAGAGAGAGAGAGAGAGAGAGAGAGAGAGAGAGAGAGAGAGAGAGAGAGAGAGAGAGAGAGAGAGAGAGAGAGAGAGAGAGAGAGAGAGAGAGAGAGAGAGAGAGAGAGAGAGAGAGAGAGAGAGAGAGAAACTGCAGATAAACTTACCCAGTAACTATTAGCGTCGTCGACGTTGGGAAAGCCGGTGACAGACTGCTGGCCACTCCCCGATCCATACGGCACGTCGTGGGAATGCAGCCTGAACTTTGTCCTCTCGTGCATCAATTTGATCGCCGCCCCGTAGGTGATCTAGTCACGGATAGAAAAGCAATTGCATCACTAATCCAATTCACAAGGTAAGAGAATGCTGATTGCTATGGAAATGAAGTCAATCCCCATCACAATCCCTAAAGCGAAACACGAATCCAGCAATCCAATCCCCCCGCAGTAACAAAAACAAGCTAAAACGCCCAGAGAAGGAGATGCGAACAGCCACAAACCTCTACGACGCTTTCCGGGTCGGCGGCGTACGACTGTGCCGGCGCCGCCTCGGGGAGGTCGAGGCCGAGGTAGAGCAGCAGCGCGAGCGCGAACGACGCGACGGCCATCACCAGCAGCAGCGCAAGGAACCACGTCCTCTGCCAGAACGGCACCTCCTCCTCCTCGGGTCCCGCCTCGCCGCGGCGGCTGATGCGCTCGCGCGCGA
>LAPY01005175.1:10623-24891 GCA_000970635.1 Eragrostis tef | reverse complement strand
CCCTAGAAACGGCCATGTACTCGCGCCGCAACATGATACGGAAAGCCATGACGGAAGGGGAGAGGAGAGGAGGGCAATCGGACCTGCCAGAGCCGCTTGAGGCGCTTCTTGGCGTTGTTCTTGCGGGTGGTGGTGAGCTTGATGCGCTTCCACAGCAGGCCCGGGCCATCATTCCGCTTCACTACCTCCAGCGCCCGCGTCGCCCAGAACGCGCCGCCGAGCATGCCTCCGCCAGCCATCGGTGCTGGATTCAGACGACTCAGCACACCTGATACACTTCTTCCTCCGCGGCGGCGGCGGCGCTCGGGGAGGGTTTAGAGGAAGGTTTGAGTTTGGGCCTTGGTGGGCCAATGTGTTGAGAGTTTCAACTAGTACTATCCTTAGTTGGGTGCCCGTGGCCCGTGGCTAACGGGCCCGATGGCAGAGCATGCGATTCTTCCATGATTTATTAACGAGATTCGATTTTTCACAAGGGAAGTATATTGTTTCAACCCAAAATTGTTCACTTATTCGAATCATTCAAGTTGGAATGGTTCCGTAAATTTATCTAGACTTCGAAAACAGAAAACACTGAAGACCGATTAGTCAAAAATAGTAGACGTTTTACATGGATGAATCAGTACATAATTATATTAGGAGAAAAACATTGAAGACCGATTAGTTCAACGAATTCAAGAAAAACATAACTACAAATGAACAATACACGAAAACCACATATTACATCAGAAAGGCCTAAGCATACGATGTTCGTGCTCCTGTGCATGGTTAAAAACGGAAAATATATGTTTCTCCTAAAAAAAGGAAAAAATATATTCACACCAACACACACACACAGACACACACCAGAAAGCCTGTTAAATATTCGTACCAAATTAGCACCAAGTTTGTAACAAATCAATTGCTATTTTTTTTTCCGAGTACTACCTACTTGTTGCAGCAGTTACCTTGTCCTAGCTATATTGAAACTTTTGCCTGTGCGACCTGCAATAATTTGCACGAAAGATGAGCACTCATTTTGGCGGTTTCTTACCTGCAATCTGTTCGATTAACTGTACTTGATTAAAATTTATGAGTAATTGGTCTGCAAAAGACATTTAAAACCGCCAAAACAGATCTGGTCCAATGTCTTCTCATGAAGAAAGGCTACCGACATTTTGTTAATACAAAGAAAAGTCATATTGTCTCCATCCAAATGTGATATTATATTGTAAACAAACGGGCAAACAATGAATCATACGAAAGAGCACAGTTGTATGAGCGAGTCAACATGGAAATTTAAGCCACATAGTTCGTAAAATTAACATAGCGAGGACAAACTGTATTAAGAACAGTAAGATCTCAGTCCAACCACACGGCACAATGTTGCAATATTCCGCGCAGACAGAGCCAATTCTGAAGATTGGGCTTCACGAGTTCATCATAGATGCCTCGCCGCCAGCAACTCATCTTGCATACCGACGAAAAAAAAAATCTGTGTGTCAAGAGCCACATTTGCGGCAGCACATATTATTTGATTGGGTGAGCATACATGAGTCCTGCAGTTTATGAGGAACACACCTGCGTCAGCAATTATAGTGCCGCAGCATAATGGAGACTTTGACAACATTAAATTTAGCGATACCTGTTCGCATAAAATAGCTCACACACTTCGATGCAACTAAACAAAACAGACCATTCGTCACTCGAAAAATCTCGATTGACCTGCAAAATACTATAGATGTTAGCAAAAAGTAATTGCTCTCCTTCCCTGCACACACACACACACACACAGAGAGAGACAGAGAAAGAGAGAGATCATACATAGCATGAACCCTTGGATCTGTTAGCACGAAATGGCAAAATGTAAAAGGAATTGTTCATCCTCCTCAAATAGACGTAGATTCTTTAGCTTCAAAAATATCTGAATAGCGTGTACATCAAAGTCCAGCAAAAACCCGGTCCGCACAAGGTCAGTAAGAGCTGGAATTTGGTCTGTTTTCTCAAACAGCAACCCTTTAGAAATCTCTTCAGCGAAATATGCTGCATACTCTATCTTCTTGGCATTGTCCATTGCTGATAATCCATCAAACTTTGTCACAAACAATCTCGAATTTTCCCTCTCCCACCGGAATAAGCCAGCAGATGTAACAACAATGCTTCTTCCTGAATTCAGTCTAACCTGATATCTAACAGTAAGAGGTGTTGTTGTCTCATGGACAACTACATTGGCGAGACATGCAACCATTTCACACCTCTTCTCAGCAGATATGTCAAGGATGGGATCAGCAAGGAAAGCTAGGACAATTCTGAGCAAGCCAGGTTTAATCATGGTACTTTTGTCAAAGGAGGTTACAGACTCAATATTTAAATCCTCAGATTCATCACTTGAAACAGCTTTCGATATTTTCTGAACGCCTATGCTTCTATAAATATCATTCAACTTCGTTGGAGTCAAGCATGACAAGCCAGCTGAGGGATACCAAACGAACATAGGCCGTCCGGCCTGTTTCTTGAACAAATCCTCCAGTAGAAGATCATCAGGAATGAAGACATCCTGTTTCTCAAGAAGCAAGATCTGATCTCCAGAATACACAGGGACCTTCATGATACACTCAGCAAGAAAGTTTGCCAGATTAGAGCTCCAGTTCTTGCCAAAGAATTCCCAGAAAGCAGAACAATCTTCTTCCGTTAATGTATGGCTGGCACCCTGCCACATGCTCCAGAGTTTGCAATAGTCGCTGACTGTTGGATGACGCTTCACACCAAAAACCGTATTAAAATATCCAAGTAGCTTAAAACTGTACCATTTCACCAAAACATGAAGCTGAGAGTCGAAAAGGTTACTCTTATCATAAAGAACACAACTTGCTGGGTTAACCCATTTTCCTTCATCAGCTCCGTATGGTATCCAAATCCAGTCATCATTAGTGTAACGAGGCTTCCAACGAAATGCTTCTAAATACGAATATATCCTTAAAATTGCATCAGCATTAGACAAACCTTTTAGATGCTGTACCATCAGTCCACAACCAGCTCTAGCGTTAACAATAACTCCTATTGCTTGCAGCTCACTCTCATAGGAAACCAACTCATGACCATAAAATACTTCATCAATGAAAGGTCCATCATCCCTCTGAACATGAGAAGAGCACACCGAATCAAACAGGATACACCCGTTTGGCTGCCTGTACCCAGCAGTTGTCTTAACCCAATTAATGTTGATTATGCTCATGAAATCGTCTGGAAGAGCAGATCCATTTTTCCTCCAGCTTCTAATGCACTTTAGCAAATACAAAACAGCTTCTGGAGTCACATCTGACACATCATTTGGCATATGGATTCCCGAGATGACAAATGCAGCACCTTGTTCCAACCCAACTTTGGCACCCAAGGCCATTAGTTCACCTTTATAGCAGTAGATCTCCTTCCCCAGGCCATACTGTGTATTGCTATCATCAATGAAGGGTAGATTAGAAACTAAAGCAATAGAAACCCATTCTGAACTGAATAGAATTGCTTCCTTAGGAGACCTGAAACCAAATGATGTATGCAACCATCTCTCACGGTGCATGAAGTTGGCAAAATCAACTGGTAACCTCCCATGTTTGGTGATTAAGTCTCTGTAACATTCTAGCAGTGCAAGTCCTCTCTCTTTTGTAACACCAGATGTGTGTACAAGTTTCTTGACTCCATGCATTATTTTCTTACAAGAATCTTTCAAGCCAGCAATTAGACCGGTCTTTGTTAGTTCCTCCTTGTACAGCCGGATTTCATTCCCATAGAATTCCTGATCAAGCAGTGGTATCGTATCAGAAACCTTCAAAAGACATTTCCAGTCATCATCAAGAAGAAATGTTTCATGAGGAGCTCTGAAGCCAAGATTAGTCTTCACCCATCTGAGATCTTTCAGCCTTTCAACAAAATCTTCAGACGACTCAGCACACCTGATACACTTGAGCATTAATATGGTTGCAGCAGGGGTAATAGTATTTGTGGAGAACCTAAAATTGTCAACTACGAGCTGATAATTTTGTTTGAAGGCAACAAGAACACCAAATAGCTCAAGCTCTGGCCTGAAGTTGGCTATCTCTTCCCCATAGAAAGATGTGTCAATAAAAGGCAAAATACTGATGACAGAGGCATTTGCCCATTCTGAACTAAATAGAATAGAACTTTCCGGCGATGTGCTGCCATGACAAGTCTTAAGCCAGCGCCCATTTTTCATTCGCTCGATCAGATGCGGTGGTGTCTTGTTAATCTCATTAAGATATCTGATCAATTGAAGAAGAGCAAACACATTGGATCGGGAGAAAGTTTTATTTGATGATATTGACATAAGATGGTTAGCTATATGTAAAGCTGCATCCATAAACTCAAACTGCACTCCAATAGTTCTCAACTCCACCTTGTAGGCACTTATTTTGTTTTCATAAAATTCTTGATCTATGAACGGCACATCATCCAAAACTGATTTGATCTCTGGAAAGTTTTCCCATTCTGCATTGAGCAAAAAAGAACCTGACGGTGAACTGTAACCCATGGATGTTTTAAGCCACTTAGCATTCCTTATAAAACTCAAGAATTTCTGAGGTAGCTGGATGCATCTCGATCTAAGATCTTTAATGAATTCTAGAAGTAAAATAGTATTATCCATTGTCAATGGCTGGGTGGCCATGCACATGGACGCATATGAAAATTCAAATTGCACTCCAATGGATCTCAGCTCTTCCTTGTAAGAACTTATCTTGTTTTCATAAAAATCATGATCAACCAAGGGTACATCAGATAGCTCAGAAAAAATCTGCCGCAAACTTCCCCATTCTGCACTCAATAAAAACGATCTAGATGGTGCACAGTAACCAATTGTTGTCTTGAGCCATTTTCCATTCCTGATGGAGCTCAACAGGTTCTTTGGTGGCTGACTGCTCCTTGATTTTACATCCCTAATCCACTCCAGAAGTAAAATAGCATTCTCCATGGTCAAAGGCTGGCTGCCAATTTGTATAGATACATTTGCAAACTCAAATTGTACTCCGATTAGCCTCAACTCTTCCTTGTACGAACTTATTTTATTCTGTAGAATTCTTCATCTATTAAGGGTACATCAGCAAAGACAAATTGAACCTGCATTTTACTTCCCCAGCCTGCACTTGACAGAAAAGTTTTTGATGGTGACATGAAACCAAGAGACGTCTTTAGCCACTTCACATTAATGATACAGCCTAAGAAGTTATGTGGTAGATGGACAAGGCTCAGTCTTAGATTCTTAATCCATTGCAACAGCAAAAGTGCATTTTCCATTGTCAGAGGAGAGTTAACAGTGGGAAAGCTTGCATTAGGAGGACGCACAAACGGAACATCAGCTGCTTGTGCGTAGGTACGAAGGAATTTTATGATCTGACCATCAGATGTGAAATTTCCGACGTATGTGCGAGATGAACCATAATCTGATGACAACTCAATACAGTTTTGAGATCGCCAGGGATTTTTACCAATCAGTGTAAACCACTTGCTCCCTTCAGCAGGAACAAGCAAGGAATTTCTCTGTTTTACCACATGTCCATTGTTGTCTACCACAGGCATCTCATGGCACAAGTTGAAAATGACTCTTTCAGATATGTACTTTTTTGCATGCGAGTGATAAAGGAAATGGCAGTAAATAAGAGCCAACCTACTGTCATTAAGTGCCTTGCCAATAGTGAAGGCATACTTGTGCGGCGTTAGAATTTCCATGCTAAAAGTGTTTTTCAACCATCCCATAATTTGTACTCCCCCGGAAAACATATCCAGAGTCCTCTGTGTGTCAAGGGGCAAAAAGAACAGACTTGATGTTGCTGATAGTTCCTTGTTCCAGGAAATAAGCCAAGATAAGTCATTTAAATTAGATGCTGTACATATCCTTGATTGCATTCTTGCTCGTTGCACACTACAATATGACAGACGACCATTTCCACCCACATACTTGATGAGAGGTACAAGAATCATATTAGTTCTGGAAAACTTTGTCCAATTTTCAGCAATAAAAGATAAGATCTCCAGGTAAACTGCGTCTGATGCCTCTTTCACAAGATTTAACCCATCAATACACTTACTGTACCATTCTTTGTTGACATATCCAATACCAAGAAATCCTAAAACATCATCATATTCTTGGCAATCAAGGTAGGAGCTCAGGATAAAAGTTTCATGGGATGACAGATTCTGCATATCAATTCCTTGCTTCCGGGCCATGTTCAGAATTCTCCAAAATGCACTATCCAGCCGAGAGACCTCAGTGGGTTTACAGAAGACCTTCTCTGTAGTGCAGGATTCACAGGGCATTATATCCTCAGCTGCAACTTTGTCTTTTATGGAGAGCCTGATTGCATCAAAAAGTACTATTGAAGAGGCCTCAATAGGAAGGAACCTGAAAATAGGTGGGAGTGCAAATAATGGGGCATTGCTTGACGATTTCAGAAGAGCTCCAAAAGCATCGATAAAAGCAGAAGGCACACAATCTAGTATGCCACGATTCCATTGGCTGTCAAACAAAATAGATTCTCGGGATGATGCAAGAAGAAAATCTGCTTGAATAATGAAGGGCAAATTAGTCACCAACTCTGTAGGAAGGAATGCATATACACCAGGTGACTGTGCTCCTCTGCTTAGTCTCTGTCCATGCGGAAATGCTAAGGTAATGACCCACTGTTCTACTTCCATCCTTTTCTGAATTCTGCACTCTGGTTTGACTGCAAATTTCTGCTTCCACATATAGTATGTGCACTCCTCTTCTTTTTCCTTGCCATTTTCCTGCATAGCTAGATGTAGCGTGTAAGACTCCGCATCTATGTCCTTCCTCGTCCTGTAGTCCACTTCACTGGAGATGGAAATCTGGCTGATCTTACTGGCCTTTGGGTCACTGTTTATTTCCCTGACAGAGAGCTGTCTAATCTTTGATAGAAACAGAAGAATTTCAGGATGTGTGCTAGATAGTTCTTTCTTCACAGAAAATATCTTATCAGTCTTCAGAGGTAAGATAATAGTTGTTGTAGGAAGGCTCTTAGAGCAGCCATATACTGCCTGTATGTCCTCAAGATTTGGCTTGCTATCAACCCATTCAGGAACAATATACCCTATATCACAATCAGCTGAGGGCTTTTCATTGAATTTTATCTGATATCCATTGCTGAAGATGTGGGGCTGACTAGATACCAGAAATACACTTTTGAATCCGATACCTGAATGAAAGGTAAATACCATTAGCTTAGAAGATGTAGAAATGAAACATAAAGCAACATGAAAAGGTCATATATATGCGTCACCTTACTGTTTTTTGGAACAAAAACTACAAGCAACTTTAAACACCAAATACTTACACAACCAGTGAAGGGAAAATTACTGTGAAAGGTGATCTCTCTAGCTCAGTTTGTCAACATTAAGTTCTCAGGGGGCGTTGCAGGGGATATACTCATGACCTTCTAAAATCTAAATGCTTGATGAACTCAAGTATTACTAAAACGTAGATTCCATCCACACAAAATAGTCCATATTTAACAATATAACTTCACGTCGATTTCCCATCGCTGAATATAATTTGCCTACTTGCCTGAATAAACTAAACGTACACCAGGTGGTATTTCTACTCTTAAACAAAGTTAATTCTCATCACAAAGGGGTACCTTTTTCACCAATGTAGCCAAGATGTCTGTTTCCTTTCTTAGTTGACTTGCCAATCCTACAAATGGATTCAATGTTTGCTGAAGAAAACCCCCTTTCATTGTTGAAGATGAGAAGTGTAGAGTCAGCTCCTGTAGCAGTAATGTCCTGTTTTGTTATGAGAAACTCCAGTGCAGGTGCCACATCCAATGGATATTCATTGTCCTCCGCATTCTACAATGTTTCAGCACATCAGGTCATTGTTCGCATTAAAGAGGAGCATAGATGCATACAAGTAAAATACTAGAATTGACAATGTATCACATGTAGTAGCTGCATATATACTCCATAATTAGGAAATGCTAAAAACATAACAAGTTTATATAATATTCTTCACTTGATTGACAATAACCCTCAGTAAGATTTTTTTTTTTTTTTGCGGGGAATAACTCTCAGTAAGATAATGAACATGTGAAGACATACAGAACAAATGAAGCCAAAGTCCTTATTGCGAACAAATGAGTAAAAAGACACTAGAACTAATAGATATATCATATCCTTCTTTTTATCCTTGGCAGAAAATTCGCCAACATAGACGTCATCTGATACTTTAGGGAGCAAGTCAGCCATTAATGGTGTCATCCAAATTAGCTTACCTGCTTAACCCACACTACCCTACTGCACGTAGTAAAACTCCTAATTCAGACTATTATTAAATCTGGCGGTCCGGCTAGTGACACAATGGCAGAGAGTCTATCTCTCCTCTGCCCCAGCTGTGTTTCAATTTGCAAAGAGCTGCCAGCAGAAATGTCCAGAGCCAAGCAACAAGGCTAAATTCCAAACGGAAAACAGAAAAAAGAAAATGATAAAAACAACCATACATG
Source organism: Eragrostis tef (assembly GCA_000970635.1). Classification (NCBI taxonomy): domain Eukaryota; kingdom Viridiplantae; phylum Streptophyta; class Magnoliopsida; order Poales; family Poaceae; genus Eragrostis; species Eragrostis tef. The sequence continues at coordinate 16,393 of LAPY01005175.1, read as the reverse complement.
ATATACATTGTCAATTTTACCACAACTAATAAGATTTAGCCGACAAGATAAATTTGTGCTCTAAGCGGCAATTTGTCGAACATTTCCCGTGCAGCACAACATGATCACACAAAAGAGAAGTTTCCCTTCCAGAACAGCACTGGCACTCCTCAAATCAAGACGAACAGGACAACAGCCAATTGGTGTGATAAAGACAAAAAATAAAAGAGCTAAGAAAGGTGCAGAAAACAAAGCCAAAAGACGTAGTTCATCAGACGAGAAAGCTGAACAGTGAAGCGCGCATACATGGACAGATTTCGCAGGGACAGCTCAGCATCTTTTTCCTTTGTCTGGCATTTCATTGTGGAATGGAGGAGGAACCGAGGACGAGGAATGTTTAGGTTGGATCGCAGCGACAGCGAGAAAGCGCAATAAACCACCACGAGCTTGCCCGAGACAAGGTTGAACGGGATGATTTGCCGAGAGGGACGCATGTACTAAACTGAACGGGTCTGTCTACTGCTGTCCACGGCCGTTGGATAAACCAATCAACGAATGACATTGAATGATACATCTACTCTTCGTAGGTCAGTTACAGTGTACTTTTTTTGAGAGGGTTCCAGGGACTAAATTACATCTTAGAGATTCCACGTGTAACTGTAGAAGTATCCTTGTATGAGCGTTGACATAAGGATCTATTGTTTCATAGCAACAAAGTGCAATAGTTCGACAATTCCGATTATTTTAAAGGATTCAGTCTAACTTTAGTCCCTCATCTTTTCTTCCGGTTCAATTTTTGTCCCTCATCTTCTCTACAGATCATAGTTAGTCCCTCATCTCTTAAAACCATGCACATGAAGTCCTTTAGTAGGTTTCTAAGGTGGTTTTGCATACGTGACATGCTGACTAAAAAATGACGTGGCTGATATGACATGGCCTTCTCTTTTACTCTTCCCTGATCGATCTCTTCAACCCATTCTTAATCATCCTTTAAACCCTAATTGCTTTCTCCTGCCACCGCTGACCCTAATTGCACAGACTTACCGCCACCGCTGATCCTTTTCTTGCTGCCACACATTCGATCAAGCGATGGCCAGGGATTTTTACCCATCAGTGTAAGCCACTTGCTCCCTTCAGCAGGAACAAGCAAGGAATTTCTCTGCTTTACCACATGTCCATTGCTGTCTACCACAGGCATCTCATGGCACAAGTTGAAAATGACTCTTTCAGATATGTACTTTTTTGCATGCGAGTGATAAAGGAAATGGCAGTAAATAAGAGCTAACGTACTGTCATTAAGTGCCTTGGCAATAGTGAAGGCATACTCGTGTGGCGTTAGAATTTCCATGCTAAAAGTATTTTTCAACCATCCCATAATTTGTACTCCCCCAGAAAACATATCCAGAGACCTCTGTGTGTCAAGGGGCAAAAATAACAGACTTGAAGTTGCTGACAGTTCCTTGTTCCAGGAAATAAGCCAAGATAAGTCATTTAAATTAGATGCTGTACATATCCTTGATTGCATTCTTGCTCGTTGCACACTACAATATGACAGACGACCATTTCCACCCACATACTTGATGAGAGGTACAAGAATCATATTAGTTCTGGAAAACTTTGTCCAATTTTCAGCAATAAAAGATAAGATCTCCAGGTAAACTGCGTCTGATGCCTCTTTCACAAGATTTAACCCATCAATACACTTACTGTACCATTCTTTGTTGACATATCCAATACCAAGAAATCCTAAAACATCATCATATTCTTGGCAATCAAGGTAGGAGCTCAGGATAAAAGTTTCATGGGATGACAGATTCTGCATATCAATTCCTTGCTTCCGGGCCATGTTCAGAATTCTCCAAAATGCACTATCCAGCCGAGAGACCTCAGTGGGTTTACAGAAGACCTTCTCTGTAGTGCAGGATTCACAGGGCATTATATCCTCAGCTGCAACTTTGTCTTTTATGGAGAGCCTGATTGCATCAAAAAGTACTATTGAAGAGGCCTCAATAGGAAGGAACCTGAAAATAGGTGGGAGTGCAAATAATGGGGCATTGCTTGACGATTTCAGAAGAGCTCCAAAAGCATCGATAAAAGCAGAAGGCACACAATCTAGTATGCCACGATTCCATTGGCTGTCAAACAAAATAGATTCTCGGGATGATGCAAGAAGAAAATCTGCTTGAATAATGAAGGGCAAATTAGTCACCAACTCTGTAGGAAGGAATGCATATACACCAGGTGACTGTGCTCCTCTGCTTAGTCTCTGTCCATGCGGAAATGCTAAGGTAATGACCCACTGTTCTACTTCCATCCTTTTCTGAATTCTGCACTCTGGTTTGACTGCAAATTTCTGCTTCCACATATAGTATGTGCACTCCTCTTCTTTTCCCTTGCCATTTTCCTCCATAGCTAAATTGAGCGTGTAAGATTCTGCATCTATGTCCTTCCTCGTCCTGTAGTCCACTTCACTGGAGATTGAAATCTGGCTGATCTTAGTGGCCTTTGGGTCACTGTTTATTTCCCTGACAGAGATCTGTCTAATTTTTGATAGAAACAGAAGAATTTCAGGATGTGTGCTAGATAGTTCTTTCTTCACAGAAAATATCTTATCAGTCTTCAGAGGTAAGATAATAGTTGTTGTAGGAAGGCTCTTAGAGCAGCCATATACTGCCTGTATGTCCTCGAGATTTGGCTTGCCATCAACCCATTCAGGAACGATATACCCTATATCACAATCAGCTGAGGGCTTTTCATTGAATTTTATCTGATATCCATTGCTGAAGATGTGGGGCTGACTAGATACCAGAAATACACTTTTGAATCCGATACCTGAATGAAAGGTAAAATACCATTAGCTTAGAAGATATAGAAATGAAACATAACGCAAGAGGAAAAGGTCATTTATACACATGACCTTACTGTTTCTTGAAAAAAAAAACTACAACCAACATTAAACACCAAATACTTACACAACCAGCGAAGGGAAAATTACTGTGAAAGATGTTATCTCTAGCTCAGTTTGTCTACATTAAGTGCAGGGGGCGTTGCAGGGGATATACTCATCACCAATTAAGTGTTCTAAAATCTAAATGCCTGATAAACTCATGTATTACTAAAACGTAGATTCCATACACACAAAATAGTCCATATTTAACAATATAACATCATGTCAATTTCCCGTCGCTGAATATAATTTGCGTACTTGCCTGAATAAACCAAACGTACACCAGATGTTATTTCTACTCTTAAACAAAGTTAATTCTCATGACAAAGGAGCACCTTTTTCACCAATGTAGCCAAGATGTCTGTTTCCTTTCTTAGTTGACTTGCCAATCCTACAAATGGATTCAATGTTTGCTGAAGTAAACCCCTTTTCATTGTTGAAGATGAGAAGTGTCGAGTCAGCTCCTGTAGCAGTAATGTCCTGTTTTGTTATGAGAAACTCCAGTGCTGGTGCCACATCCAATGGATACTCATTGTCCTCCGCATTCTACAATATTTCAGCACATTAGGTCATTGTTCGCATTAAGGAGGAGCATAATGCATACAAGTAAAATACTAAAATTGACAATGTATCACATATAGTAGCTGCATATATACTCCATAATTAGGAAATGCTAGAAACATAACAAGTTAATATAATATTCTTCACTTGCTTGACAATAACTTCCAGTATGATAATGGAACCGTGAAGACATACGGAACAAATGAAGCCAAAGTCCTTATTGCGAACAAATGAGTAAAAAGACACTAGAACTAACAGATATATCATATACTTCTTTCTATCCTGTGATACTTTCGGGAGCAAGTCAGCCATTAATGGTTTCATCCAAATTAGCTTACCTGCTTAACCCACACTACCCTGCTGCACGTAGTAAACCTCCTAATTCAGACTATTATTAAATCTGGCGGTCCGGCTAGTGACACAGTGGCAAAGAGTCTATCTCTCCTCTGCCCCAGCCGTGTTGCAATTTGCAAAGAGCTGCCAGCAGAAACGTTCAGAGGCAAGCAACAAGGCTAAATTCCAAACGGAAAACAGAAAAAGAAAATGATAAAAAACAACCATACATGATATACATTGTAAATTTTACCGCAACTAATAAATTTTAGCCGACAAGATAAATTTGTGCCCTCAGTGGCAATTTGTCGAACAATTCCCGTGCAGCACAACATGATCACACAAAAGAGAAGTTTCCCTTCCAGTTCCAGAACAGCACTAGCAGTCTGGCACTCCTCAAATCAAGAAGAACAGGACAACAGCCAATTGGTGTAATAACGACTAAAAATAAAAGAGCTAAGAAAGACGCAGAAATCAAAGGCGAAAGACGCAGTTCATCAGACGAGAAAGCTGAACAATGAAGCGCGCATACATGGACAGATTTCGCAGGGACAGCTCAGCATCTTTTTCCTTTGCCGGGCATTTTCATTGCGGAATTGGGGAGGAACCGAGGACGAGGAATGTTTAGGTTGCATCGCAGCGACAGCGAGAAAGCGCAATAGACCACCGCGAGACAAAGTTGAACGGGATGATTTGCTGAGGGACGCGTGCCCTAAACTGAACGGGTCTGTGTACTGATGTCCCCGGCCGTTGGATAAACCAATCCACGAATGAAATTGCCCCTACATCTATGAGAATCCCACATGTGTAACTGTAGAATGATCTTGATATGAGCGTTGACATATGTATCTATTGTTTCATAGCAACAAAATCCAGTAATTCAATAATTCCGATTATTTTAAATGACATAAGTTCAAGAATACGTACATGAAGTAGTTATTTTTTTACAAGACATACCGTAGGTGCATCTGTAAATATCAAGCAATGTTTTAAACCGAGAGTATTGCAATGACACAACACATTATAAACATGACATGATGACATTAACAAAGTAGATATATTTGTCTGTATTACCCTACTATATTAGAAGAAATCAAGAAAAAGAATTTGGAGATTCAGAAAGTTACTTGTAAGCTGAAAGTAGTAATTTTGTGTAAAAGCCCAAAAATACTCAATTATTACGGTTAATGAAAATTTTGAAATGGGCATATATTGTCTAAATTTGAAATCAAACTCTATGTTCAACTAAACTAATCAAAACTTGTATGTGCAAGTGTGAAGTTGAATAAAATTTTCTGTTCTTGTTTTACTTCATTTTTTAACCAATCTTCAGAAGAAGCCAAAGCATTTGCAGTATATGGCAATATTATGCACTGAATAATATTCAGTATATCTCAGATATAGCAGTCTCTAGTTGTGCGCACAGAGTTTCAATCAGTCTCATAGCGTTTGAAGTCCAGAAGCCCTTTGCCAAAAGGAAAAGCAAAGAAAAGAAGCTAAAGCAGAGTTACTGCGAGCAATTTAAAACACTCTTAATCTCTTCCTGAATTACAACAGAATAATATGCCCTCTAGCATTGGGAATAACCACGGGCCGGTGTCGCACTCGCAGCGTATATACTCACACTCACAGAACAACAACTTCCCGTTCCCAAATACGTATACATACTCGCAACAAGTAAGGCATACGCAATACGGTAACCGGCTACGAACACTATACCTGGATGAGCTCCATGAGGAAGTGGACGTCCTTGGAGTAGAGCTCCTCGGAGAGATAGCTGACGGCCTGGTGAATATCCTCCGCCAGCGGGTTCCGCTCCTCCCGCCCGATATAGAACCGTTCTCGCCGGATCCGCTCCACGTGCTCCCTCGCCGCCGCCGCCATTGCCGCCGCCGAGGACGACGAGATGACAATTGTTTCTCCAAGCTATCGAGACCTACGCGAACATGC
>LAPY01005174.1:22273-32455 GCA_000970635.1 Eragrostis tef | reverse complement strand
AAAAACATTATAATTTGAACTGCAGCTGAGCATTATATTTAGGGACATTTGCATTTTTACCATCAATTGGCTTTGCCATTGTGATTTTACTCCTGAATCTGCAATTTTGTGATTTTACCACAACTATGTTGAACTGAGCAAAGATTCTACCATGACTCTGTTACGTGTCCTTTGACAGTTTCAAGTGATGAAGGAAAAGACCAAGTTGCCCTTTTGTGATTTTACCATCACTTTTGATATGAACTCGTATACAACAAAATTTAAAGGTTTTTGCTAGTTTTGGAAGGAAAAGTGCAACACAGTTTAAAACATGCAGCTAGCTAGCCTCCCTCCCGTTCCTTGTCGTCTCCTTCCAAAATATCCAGCCACGGATATAACCAAACCACCAGATTAGACCCTAAAGAATCTCTTCTTTGAGTTCATTACATACATAATTCATGCTATAAATCACACATTACAATTCACAAATTGGGATTCGTTGAAACCGGCACAGAATTACAAACCACGGTATACAGTAACTAAGACCAAATTTCAATTGAATAATTACATAGCTGTGCCCATCAACTAATTATCCAACGGCGTGACAATCTGCAAAGGGAGACACAAAAATCCTAGCTTCCCAGAGCCGACAATTTCGATTTGCACCAAATTTACAGGTTTTGACCATTTCCCGGGACCCGGATACAAGTCGTGGCCAGGATCCTACCCTCCCCCACTTTCATCACACCAATCCACGTCAACAGAATCAAAGCTCAGCCAAAGGTACCTACCGGAACAGGAGGCCTTGTTCTTGGGCTCGTTTCCATGGTCTAGGATGTTCTTGCTCTTCCTCCCCGAGGCACCGCGCCGGTTGCCGCTTCAACCTCGTCAGCCCCACAGCCAAAGAACCAATCTCATCGGCAGCGGCAAGGGCTGACGACGTCGCGCCTCGGTGTCAGACAAGGCCCGCCGGCCTTCAGGTTGAGGGCCCACATATCCATGGCTCCAACGGCGCTGGGTAGTGGCTCGGGCTATAGGGAAGAAGCAGAGTGATGATGCGTCGCTCGCCCTAGCCTCGTCCAACCGCCACCGTCGCCTCGCTAGGCATGCTTTCTTCATCGTCTCCTTGTCTTCATCAAGCCAATGCAAATGAGCCCAAAACCTGAGCCAATGGGTACCTTAGTACAGTAGCTGCATATAAGTTTTAATTGGAGATTTATCAAAAACCACATCATTCCCACTAAGCCACATCACTAATGATGCCACATGTTTAAATTGTTTCCAGTCAGAGTTCTTCTAAAAGACACAATTAGAGGAACTCTATCAAAAACAGACGCTACTATTGCATGTTTCTTCTTTACAATATTGAAGAGGGACGGATATTATTCGCTAAGTGTAAAATTGCCTACCAATTCGTCCTCCCAAAACCGTATCTGGTTCGCATCATTTAGATGAAAAGACCCCAGGTTTAGGTTCATAAGACCGGCCCAAAAATGTGAATCACCAGCCTTCTTCACTTGCAAAATTGTTTGGTTCTTTAAATATTTATTCCTAAGAATAGTCTGCCAAATTCCCTCTTCATTTACAGTTAAAAAATCCATATGCTTAACAAACATTGGTTTTGTACCTCTAGGTTTTTTATTCCTAAGCCTCCAATTTCTTTTGGTTGGGTAAAGAATATTCCATTTGGCCAATCTATACTTCTTTTTATGATCATCTGATTGCCAAAAGAAACGCGACCTAAAGTAATCCAATTTTTCAAATACCCCTTTTGGGACTTCCAAAAAAGATAACATGAACAAAGCCAAGCTTGTGAAGACCGAATTTCCCTTTCCAACCAAATGCATTGGAGTGCCAAGATATCTAAAAGGACAATTCCCAGATTTGCACCCAAACAATTCAGCATATTGTTGTTCTATTTGTTTAGCCTCCCCGAAACAAAATATTTCACTTTTGTGAAAATTAATCTTAAGGCCCGACAACTGCTCAAAAGCACACAAAAGCAACTTCAAGTTTGTTTCTTTTCCTATGTCATGATCCATAAATAAAATGGTATCATCGGCATATTGCAAAATGGATAAACCTCCATCTACAAGGTGCGGTATGAGCCCAGTTATCTGACTTTCATTTTTAGCTCTGTTTATTAGGATGGCTAGTATGTCGACAATGATATTAAATAAAATTGGTGAAAACAGGTCCCCTGTCTAAGGCCTTTTCGTGTCTGAAAATTTTGTCCTACTTGGTCATTTATTTTAACACCAACATGACTACCTTGAACAAAATTTTCAATCCGTTTACACCACTCCTGTGAGAATCTCTTCATCCTAAGAGTTTGCTGGACAAAACTCCTTTTAACTTTATCATAAGCCTTCCCAAAGTCTATTTTAAATATTACCCCATTTTGTTTCTTCCTGTGTAGCTCATGAATAGTTTCACGTAACACCACCACCCCTTCCATGATGTTTCTCCCTGGTAGGAAGGCGGTTTGTGTAGGACTAATGACTTTTTGAGCTACCGTCAAAATTCTATTTGTAGCAACCTTTGTGAAGATTTTGAAACTAACATTCAACAAGCAGATGGGTCTATATTGTTGAATTTTGACTGCCTCCCTACATTTAGGAAGCAAAATATTTGTTCTAAAATTAAGGCTATACAGAGGTAGATTCCTTTTGTGGAATTTTGAAAATAAGTCTAATAAATCACCCTTAATTGTGTCCCAAAAGGCCTGATAGAATTCCGCCCTGGAGCCATATTATGTTCCATCTAAAAAATTGCCTCCCTCACTTCACATTCGGTAAACTCTGATACTAGAATTTCATTTTCATGAGCAGAAACTTGTGAAATGTCGTCTCTATGAGTCTCATCGATATTAAAATTGTTAATCTCAGGAGGACCAAAGACACCTTTGTAATAAGTCGTAATGTATTTTTTCAACTGTTCATCACCACTGATTATACGGTCCCAGTCCTGCAGCTCATCGGTGGTTCTTTGTGGTGCATGGTTGTCTCCAGCTGCAGGCTCGCACCGCTGTACTCCGGCGAGTGGCCACTTCGCCCCCAAGCAATCGCCGACGGTTCTGGGCCACATCTCCGAGCTCGCGTGCTGCACGTACGACTCAAACACGCGACCTGATCGACGAAGCTCGTGCGCGGCCAAGTGGACCCTGGGCTCTGAAGCTCTCGCGTTTTGGCTCTACTCGTGCGCCCTGAGCATTGTGCGTGGCTACTCACCCAAGCAACCACACCTTGGGCTTGCGCATGAGCATGATCATGGTCCACCAGGAATATACGTGGCACGGATGGCTATCCTCAAGATCATTGTTGCTTCTTCGATTACGGTGCACACTGTTACACCATGGAGTCAGTGGTACTCAGTCGACACTCAGATTATGGATTTACTGCCAGTGACGGAGCCGGCAACAAACTATAGGAGGGGCCGAACGGGCAAAAAGGACTAGGCAGCGATCGAAGCCTTCGAATGTTGGGGTCTTGGTTGGTGCTCTCGTCGTAGTGCAAGCGTTGTATGTGCGGGTCTCGTGATGTGCCAGCGTTGTTATTTGGCTCGTTCTTTACCTTCTATCTGGGGTCAATACTCGCTGACTTGCATGCTTGAACCACTCGTCCTTTTTTCTGTGTAGATGTTCCAAAATCATGTTGCGATAGGAGCAACTAATGGAGATGAGCTCGTGCTCAAGATTGCCGTGCTAATCTCACCGATTTTTCCCTCTTCTCTTGGTCTTCCCAGCCGGATTTTCAAAAACTTTTCTGAGACTGGGGACCTGGCCCATGGATGGCTCCGCCACTGATTACCGGCACCAGCTGGCCCATGAATGGCTCTGCCAGTGATCACCGCATGCGAGGACAAATATGTGGAGCGCCTTGATGACATCTTTGAACTGTAGATTACACGTCAGGTTACTCATAATGCACAAACTTGATATATTTTACTCAACTTATAAAGGACATATTCTCAGTTTCCTCTCCTTTAAAGATGTTGCCTTTTTTATTGATATCCTGAGTCGATTACTTTGTAAGCAATTATAAAGTTCGTCGACCAGGTAAGGACCTAGGATCGTATTACAAGATGGTGGGTCTGCGTGACCCACGTCCGAAGAAAGACGAATTAGGAGTATGTTCTTTTTTTTTTGCGAGGGTAGGAGTATGATCTAACAGAAGTTACCTCCATCTAACTCCGGTCCGGTGCATCATCATACAGTTGTAGCATAGGCCCTCATTTTCTCTGAGTCAACACACACGTGGTGACTAGTGCCGGTCGCGCCGATTTTGACAGCCCGTGGCCGGGTCGACCAGCAGGAAATGTGCGTTGCAATTTGTAGACGTAGATGTGCCCGACACCGGCAACGCCGTCACGGTAGAAGAAGAGTTGAGGATAGGTTAAGTGTAAAAGGGATTGAGCTATTTGAAGTGATTGGACCAGGGAATTGGCTACATATATTTTTTTCGTCAGGAAATGTACTTTGTTATTTCTTTTGCAATGAATGTACTTTATCTTATGACAAATAGAGCTGAAATTCGGTTTCATATGTTTTATCCGCGAAATAAATTATTTGCCAGTAGTTAGTGAATCAAGTAATGTTTACTTGTACGTATCCATGTACCTTTCAAACCTCGTCTAAAAGTTAAGAAAAAAAAGTTTATGGATGACTACACGTTATAAAAACGATGCAGTGCGCTTCTAGTCTTAATAGCTAGGCTGTGTTGAATGGAATGGCGCAACAACTGTCATTGGTTTTACCATAGTACAAATTTGGAATAGGAGGCACCAGGATGTGCTAGAGAAGTAGCGAACGTAAAAGCTGTCCATATAATGTTGAAGTGCAACCGGGCATTGTTCAGCATCTCCATCAATTAGAATCGCTGTGGAGATTCAATTTACGGATTGCTACAGTTCTCAAATGAGGTGTACATATATATACGAGGGGATCTGTGTTGAGCGCCTTGATGAAGGCAAGAAAGCTCAGTCCTATGGTGTGCGTGGCGAATTAATGCATTAGGAAAGGAAAGAATCAGAACGGTGGAAAAAGTCGTTCAAAAGCCGTGATAATGGAACAGCAGGTCACATTTTTTTCTTCAGAAAATTACTTTGGGTCCTATTAAATTTTGCAGATGTTCTTTTGAAATGATTTTTCATTCCTCGCAAAAAAAAGAAATGATTTTTAATTCACATGTTTCCACAAGAAACAATTTATTATGAAAGAACACAAGAAACAAATTATTTCTCAGCTGGTTGGTGAATCCTATTTATTTTATCGTGGTACTTATATCCACGTATATATCTTCCAGCTCGTATATTAGTACAAAATTGATGAATGCCTACAGTGTGATATAAAACAATGCTGGGTGTCTCAATGTTGCCCACTTATGAATGGTGCAACATCTGTGCCTGAGGTTCGTTCTATCATAATATTACATATTCGGAATAGTAGGTAACAGGAATATACACTCTGCAGCAATAATGAGCCTCCAATTTCACAGATGGTTCTTCGTGGTACACAGTGTTCACTTGGTAGCTTCATCTACTAGATCACCTTGCAGTTCTACTCCAGCGGACAATCAGATGATGGGTCGCTCAATATCTTGAATCCGCTAAGTGGATGAGAAAAATGAGTCTACATGGAGATCAATGATTCAATGTGGAGTGCCAAGTGACAGCATATAGATAGAGGGAACAAGAGAAACTCCTGATAACATGAATCAACAAATCAGAAAACAGAATACAAATGACATTGCATAAATTCCAAATTCTTTTCAAGAATGCGCCAAATGTACATGTACTTTGTTAATGAAAACTCACAGATTTGAACTAGCAAAACATGAAACCATTTACCAGAATCATCGTTGGCTGCTGAATTCACATCAAACTTTAGCTCCTCTACCAAATACCTGCAAATTTCAACATAACCCTTGATCGTTGCCGCATGCAGCCCACTGCACAATTAAGCCCTCCATCCTAACAGAGGCAAGCGACTCCCTGTCATCCTCATCCATACTACGAACCAGGGCTTCACATAGCAATTTTCCAAGATTCTTGACGGGGAAAAACCCATCGCTATTGTTGGACTTTTAACGACGGGGCCATTTTCGTCGCTAAAGGGTAAAAATACCCATCACTAAAGCCCTTTTCTGTAGTAGTGAAACAGTACAAGCATCTATAAAGCCGTATCAAAGAGTTCATAAGAAGTATCAGAATATTAAATTGAATGAGCAATGATAACTCAATAAATGGTTAAAATCAGCACTACCGATCTACCAAATCCACCACTGAATATACTCCTAAACAAGCTGAATCATACATTACAACCTGTTTATTTTTATTGTTTATTTTTTTATCTAAAAAAATATCCTGTTTGAACCTTGCATACCAAGAAGTACAAAATAAATCACACGCTACAAGCTACATAGCCAACACTGCTTCCACAGCCCAATGATGAATCCCTCCGGTCGCCGCTGCCCAATCCGCAGGAAATGCCTCCCTTTGCCATGGCTAGCAGTCGGATGGAATGGCTTTGGTTTGCGATTGAGGCAGTGGCTTTGTGGAAGGAGCAAGAGGAGGGATCTGGGAGAGAGAAGAGGCAGGAAGGAGAGATCGGAAGAGTCTGCGCGTCAACTTTCTCTACGCCGCGGCCTTCCAGGGGCCTGCCCCTGTCTGGTAGAGGAGATTGAGGGATTGGGCGTTGAGCCAAATAAACTTGTTTATGAAGAATTTCGGCCTTCTTCAAAACTACTGTGATAGATAAAAATTGCCTTGAGGAGCCTCATGGGCTTGGCGCCACGACTGTGATGGGAAAGGACAGAATCAGATGCTTCAATAAAGAAATTATTACTCGTTATATGGTTGGTGAATTATCCACTTGATTTTCTAGTCCTACTTTTCCCTGTAAGTTTGCAGACTCTTTTCCTTTAGTACAAAATTGTTGCACGACACCATTATATAAAACGATGTTGGATGTCTGAACATTGGACTACTAATGAAAGGCACAACATCCTGTACCTGAGGTTTGTTCTAACACAAATATAGTACCTATTCGAAATAGGAGACACCAGGAATATACGTGGCACGGATGGCTATCCTCAAGATCATTGTTGCTTCTTCGATTACGGTGCACACTGTTACACCATGGAGTCAGTGGTACTCAGTCGACACTCAGATTATGGATTTACTGCCAGTGACGGAGCCGGCAACAAACTATAGGAGGGGCCGAACGGGCAAAAAGGACTAGGCAGCGATCGAAGCCTTCGAATGTTGGGGTCTTGGTTGGTGCTCTCGTCGTAGTGCAAGCGTTGTATGTGCGGGTCTCGTGATGTGCCAGCGTTGTTATTTGGCTCGTTCTTTACCTTCTATCTGGGGTCAATACTCGCTGACTTGCATGCTTGAACCACTCGTCCTTTTTTCTGTGTAGATGTTCCAAAATCATGTTGCGATAGGAGCAACTAATGGAGATGAGCTCGTGCTCAAGATTGCCGTGCTAATCTCACCGATTTTTCCCTCTTCTCTTGGTCTTCCCAGCCGGATTTTCAAAAACTTTTCTGAGACTGGGGACCTGGCCCATGGATGGCTCCGCCACTGATTACCGGCACCAGCTGGCCCATGAATGGCTCTGCCAGTGATCACCGCATGCGAGGACAAATATGTGGAGCGCCTTGATGACATCTTTGAACTGTAGATTACACGTCAGGTTACTCATAATGCACAAACTTGATATATTTTACTCAACTTATAAAGGACATATTCTCAGTTTCCTCTCCTTTAAAGATGTTGCCTTTTTTATTGATATCCTGAGTCGATTACTTTGTAAGCAATTATAAAGTTCGTCGACCAGGTAAGGACCTAGGATCGTATTACAAAGCCTTGCATGGTCCAATAATCGTCATATCCATGTGGTAAGAATAAATCATTAAAACACGTCAGTTTTCAATATTGGAAAATATTTTCAACAATTGTCTATCATCGACGCATCAACGGACATAGAGATGGACTACAGAACTGACCCACCATGTTTCCTTTCTTTTTGAATTTATGAAAAGTAGTGAATACTTGCACACGTGATGTCTCTGTGTCCTTCAAGCAATTGTCAGAGAAAGCTGATAGTAATGTCTGGTCAGGTGATCGATGAGGTAATAAATGGATTGTCCTTGGAACAGGAAGAAGGAATATGATGAAAATATTTGCAGCCCTTTTTATCTGATGACGGGGCGAGGAGCAAGCAATGCTCTGTCATGTGGCCTCTTGTCCGGAGGGACTCGTCGTGGTTCTGAGCCATGGAAGCACGTAACGGTGCAAGAGAACCAAACAGGACAACCGAATGGGAGCAAATATAAATATGAAATAAATGGTAAGGACCAAGATCAACAACCACCCAGAAGACAAAATCTTTTTTTTTTCATGGAACCGGAAAACAAGACCTTGAGAGTGAAGCTGCAGAGAGCGAGCACCGAAAAGCGCTGATGTGATCCATGACAATGGGTGCCGCTGGCCGTTATACTACTGCTGCTTCACCTGGCCCTGGTACAGCAGCACGCGTGCCCCCCATGGTAACAGCGGCATGCCCTGCCACCTCATGTCATCGTTCGTAGCATCACTTTACTCCTCCCATGCAACACCGTACGTCCCGCATTCGCGACATCGTTGTACTACTCGCACGCGATGGAGAAGCCGCGACCCGACATGCATAGTACAAATTGAGCCTTGAGTGACGGAAGCCTTTTTACTTTACACTACATTATACTGTAAAAATTTGACGGTCCGTTTTTTCCTACAAGATTTGTGCATATACTTAGATCCTTTATATCATTACATCTATGATAAAACATACTTTGTTAACAGTATATGTTTCTGCACATCTTTGTAATTTTTCAGAAAAAAACATGGGTTTGAAATTGCTACAGTAAAAACAGTGACAAGTAAAAGTAAATGGAGGAAGTATAGAAGGAGGTCGATAGGAGGTAACATGAATATATAGACACTGCAGCAATAATGAGCATCCAAGCTCACTGGCAGTTCTTCATGGTACACACTCTTCATCTCGGTCGGCACTTTTCATCTACCAGAATTGTCTTGGTGTTGGTTGCACTCTAGTTGACAATCAAATCTTGGATCACACTGAATATATCATGGATGATAAATTGTTGAGTGAGCCTGGGGATCAATGTGGAGTGCCTTGTTGGCGGAGAGACATTTCTTATAGTATATATTTTGATATGGATCGTGTTGCGTGGGGAAGGCTAGAGAGATTAGACATCAAGTTTAGATATAATGCACGTATAAAATAAGTATTTGACACGTTCCCAAAGTTTGTCCTACCTTTAAGAGGGACAAATTTTGAATCTCTGAATCCCTTATATAAAGAAGGGACGGTGGGACTGTGACCACACACGACTACTTCTTCAACCGGCAGGGGGTGTTTCATAAGCAACTGAATTCGATTATTCATCAACACCGTAGCTGTGGTAGAAGTGGCACAAGGGAGATAGAAACAGGAGGACGGAATGAGGAAGGTGAGAACACACGATGATCTCAGTACAAGGGGCCGAGTTAGTGAGGCTTTGCTCGGAATAAGAGGCATCAGAAATATAAATTGTAGATGTCATGTAAGAAAGAGTGCTAGTTGTCTCGGTTGAAGACCTTCCACGAACCAAACAAGCAAGTTCCGGATGAGGTATCTTAAATTGCCGCCGACCCAGAAGTCATGATTGCCCTGGTATAGGGCCTCACCCTGCCGCCGCACGCCGTCGTGCATGGTGCAACTCCGGCAGTTTTCATAAAACTCTCATGCATCAAATCTTTTTTTAATTAGCAGATGCATCAAATCAATTTTCAGAATTTGATGCATGGGGCTGCTCAAGCAGTTTCTCTATATCCAGCCCCCTTCTGATGGAGCCCACCCAACAATGTCACCATCCCTCCCATCCCCTTCCCATCTCTCTCTGTCATCTCATCGAGTGGCTCCGCCGCTATGACCCACGGCATCGTGCCGCCGCGCAACGCCTTACGTCCGCTAGTCGGGGCCTGCCGCGCTTCGGATTCCTCGGTTGTGCCTCGGCCTGCACGGTCCTGTGCATGTCCTCCTGCCTTCGCACGAGTCGGAATCGCCATGTCCGGCAGCACCACTGTCTCTGCTTGCGTTCGTGACCAGCTCGGCCAGCTGCAGCGCGCGGGCTGCCTACCGCCATGTGCGGCAGCACC
>LAPY01005174.1:6252-17899 GCA_000970635.1 Eragrostis tef | reverse complement strand
TTTCAAATTCGAACAAAAACAAAAAGCAAACAAACACTCAAAATAAAGACAATAAACTCCAGAAATGCATATGCTGGTTTTGTGCAAGTTTTCAAAATGAAAAATTTTAAAATTGAGGTGGTTTGGCTAACTTAGAACACACACTTCATTTTAATTTGTTCTAAATTCGAAAAATTTCAAATTTTTAGTGAATTTTTAAATATGGCAAAATTCGGGGGGTGACACTTGTCTTTGTTGAGCATCTCTAAAAGAGCCCCATAAACCTCCTTTAAATCAAAATATTGGAAGTTAATCCAAAAAACCATCTCCAACAGGACCCCAAAACCAACCCCAGTCTTTTCATAGCCCCTAAAGTTCTCTCATTTGTAGCTACAAACAGGGGGAAAATTGGGGCTCTCATCTCTTTCTTTTCCTATGGAATTAATGTTTTTGTGGCCCCAAATGCTGACGTGGCCCAATTAAAAGTGTTTTAATCCACTTTCAGGGGAGAACTGTTGGAGGAGGAGAGAAAAATTACCCCTCATAATTTTTTAGTTGCTCCCAAAAACAAGTTTATGGAGGCAATTTTATGGGAGTCTCATAGAGATGCTCTTAGTTTCTTCTTACATTTTTCACAACTAGAATCATACTTCCTGATCCGGTTTGCAGAAGACATCCCTAAGGGCCAAATAAAACAGGTTATGCATTGATCAAGTATCAATAATCTATGTGGTAAAATAAAAAAGGACTTGGGCACCAGAGAGAATCAGTGCGTACCTTAATCAACCGATGTCGTTGGTCACACAAAGCAGGGGGCGAGAGGACAGCTGACAGGTGAAGTTTCACCCGGGCTATTTCTTCTTGGAGCAGCAGCGACCTCTTCTTGGAGCTTGGATACGAGTTTTCTTGAGCATGTATGCACCACGCAGAGAAAATTGATCTCCTCGACAGAGAACAGAGATGGAGATTTTCAGGAATTGTACACGTATGAGCGGCGACGGCATTGGATACTGTCCCTCAAAATCAGACGGTGCGGACGGCTAATGGTATTCGTATGAGCGGACAGCTGATCGTATTTGTACGAGCGGAAAGAGTTGAGGAAACGAATGGATCAAGCCTCGGTTATGTTGGATTGGGTCTGAAAATATACGGTACTAGGTGACGTCCCGCGCGTTGCTGCGGGATTGTACAAAGGACTTTTGTCGCTACGCAAATTGATAATAAATGAAACAATGTTGTTATGCTGGAGAAACAATGTTTCTAAAAATTACACTCCTCTGCAAAAATAAGACAAACATCATGGATAACAATAATTTTGGAGAGGGTGGGGAGGTGTGGTCGGGAGGGTGCTGGAACCATGACTTACTGAACATTTTTACTTACCTCAAGTGCACACATAGCAACAAATAAATTTTAAATTTGCACGAAAGTCATAAATGCTTACCCTGTGCATCAGAGGAAGATCCGTATGAGAGAGAGAGAGAGAGAGAGAGTACATTAGGTGCCTTGAAGGAGGCAGCTAGCGCCAGAACAGGCAGCAAGCTCACCGTAGTTGATGATTCAGAGAACTTGATGATCATAGCTGATCACGGCTTGCTAGTATTCCACATTTTGGCTTGTTGCATGCGAGCCAGATCATATTATCGTGATGCATGGGTGCTGGTCATAGGACATGCTAGCCTCATCACATTTTAAGGGCAGACTTAAGGGTATATGAAGATATGAATGGGAGAGGAATTGCAAACATCAATGTATTGATTGCCGGTAGTGGCGACAGCTTGCGCATGCAAGTGATTAAATGCTAAACATTCGGACAACTTAGTATAGGTGTGGAGCAACTGAGACGGCTGGACTAACACAATTAATGAATTTTTTTATTAGAATTAACCATGGAAGCGATTGCGGGTGGTAGCGTTTGTCATTAGTACTTGCGTGGACGGCCATGATCTATGCAGAAGGAGAAAATCAGACAGACCAAACTTTTGAGCTGACGTGGCGCAATGTGAGAGCAACTTTATAGCAATAATGATTGTGAGCAAATTGCTTATATATAGTATATATACATATATACATGGTTAGATTTGGGGCCCCAATATTTTAGGGGTGCTGTTTGGTCGCACCGTCCACACATGCGGTGGGACGGGTCTGCATTAACATGCAGTGAATACACAGACCGTCTTCCTCGTTGCTGTCTTCCTCGCTCCCGACGGCTTCCGAGTTCACGCCGCAGCCACTGTTGAGCACGCTCCAGAGTGGGCGCAGAGAACAACGAATCGGTCTCCCAAACTGGAACCATCGATCCTAGGATTGGAACAATCAATCCCAAGCCTGGAACAATAAAATTCCAAGCTGGAACAGTTGAGTTGGTGGAGGCGGAGAGCGGCCGTGGCATCGCCGGAGCCGGACGCTGAAGTCGCGGGAGGGCGGTGGGCGGCGACGGAACCAGAGGCGACGAGAGTGACGGCACGCGGGGGAAGAGACGGTGGCTGGCGTGAGGTTGATGAAGTGAGTGGTCCATACGCTGTACCTCACGCGCTGTGTCGACGGAGACGACGCCATAGGGGACGAAGAAAAGAGGATAGATTGAGTGTAAAAGTGGCAGATCCCTTAAAAAGCCAAAGCCTATCGTGATTGGGCCGCAGAATTGGCTAAGTATATATCTCTTTTTCATCAGGAAATATACTTTATGTTCTTTTTTTGCAATGAATGTACTCTTTATGTTATGACAAACAGAGCTGATATTCACTCAGGATCCTCCATTCGCTTTAAATGTTTTAACGGAAAAAAATTATTTTTCAGTGGTTGGTGAATCAAGTAATGTTAAATTACTCGTCGTACGTATCTATATACCTTTCAAGTTTTTCCATAAATTAAAAAATTATGGATGATTACACATTGTAAAAACGATGCAGCATGTTGCTATATATCTCAATGTTGCAGTGCACTAATAGTTATAGGCTGTGTCGAATGGAATGGCCCAACAACTGTCACTGGTTTTATCATAGCACATATTTGGAATAGGAGGCACCAGGAATATATTTTAGAGAATTAGCAAACCTAAAAGTTGTCTGGGGACATATCCAAGTGCTCTGCCGTTTCGTTCAGCACCTGCATCTATTAGATCAATCGCTGTTGAGATTCAAATTACTGATTGCCATAGTTATCGAATGAAAGGCACAACATCTGTAGCTGAGATATGTTCTACGACACATATACTACCTACCTATTTGAAATAGGAGGCATCAGGAACATTCGCAGCACGAATGGTTAATTGGTTATCCTCCAAGCTCATCGGATCTTCGTGGTGCACAAGGCTGTCTCCGCTGGCTCCTACATCTGTTACGCCGTGGAGTTGGAGGCAGTCCACTGGACACTGAGATTATGGCGCTTGCTTTGTCAACACGGTTCGTTTCATCCAACTCGTCTCAACGGTCTTGTTTGGAAGCTGCATTGCTAAAGTTTTTTTTTAAAAAAAAACGCTGCATTGCTCAAATTGCTTGGGCCAGGACACTCAAAAACAAATTGTCTGTGATGGCTGTCTGGTCAGATAGTTTTTGAGAAACTAATTTTGCGAGTGCGTTTGCGACATTGGCACCACCGCACCGCGGGCGGGTGTGCCGTGCTCCGCCGCTGCCGCATCTGCCTGGCGTGGCATCGTGCTCGTCGAGGCCCAACAGTTCTTGGGTAATTAAGCACTCCACGTCGATTAGAGGGACGTCTTCCGCAAGAAAGGAAGAGGCAGTGGCGGTGGCTCCATAGGAAAATTGGCCGGCCCCGTCGTCTCCGACGGCGAGGAGGAGGGAGGCCCGGCACCCGGTGTTCATCCTGTTTGTTTCTAGGTCTAGGTTTAGGTCTTCTCGTGGTGGTCGCTCCAGATGGCGGTTAGTGCGATTGTTAGGGTTAGAGTTTCTCTAGTGGTTCAGACGACGAAAGTGGTAGCGGCGTTGCCATGTTCGTCGTTATGGAGTCGCTCCAGGCGACGGCTACTCGGTTGTTAGGGTTACGGTTTCTCTAGTGGTCTGACTAAAGAAAGTGGCGGCGGCGGTGTTGCCAAGTTCGTAGGCATGGATCAATGGAGGACAAGGTGTCTCAGCGGTGGTGGTGAGTCAAAGGCATCATCATCGATGGAGAATAAGGTACTCCGGCCCTTCCTTTGTCTTGTCGTGGTTCTTCGTGGCCATGGCTATGGGCTAGTGAGATCTTTGTTTCCGTTGACATCCTTCTGGATGTTAGTCGGATTTTTGTTTTCCCATGACGAATCTGATGGAGGCGACGACGGGTTCGGCGATGAGCTCAATGACGACAAGTTCATCATATTTGCGTGTGGAAGGTCGGTCTACCCTTCTTTTGCAAAAGGGTTGTGTTTCAGGTTTCCCCCGTCGGAGATGCGAATGACGGTGGTGGATGGTGAGATGGCCGTGTTCGGTCAGATCGGAGTTTTTGTCCGTGGCATATCTGTTTGGGATGATGATCCTAGATGGTGGAATTTATGGCTTTTTCAAGATTTTTTGTCTCCCATCAATGGAGTTGGCATTGTTTGGGTGGATTATGTAGTCAGGGGATGTAATATGCTTTAATATCAATGAAATTTCCCTTTCGCAAAAAAAAATAGTTTTTGAGAAGTGCTTCTATGCTTTTCAAAAAGAAAAATTACACATCTCAAAAAGCGTTCCTGGTAAATCCTCCGTTAAACACCGTATTAGTAGTCAGTTAGTAATCAGTCGGCAGTCCGGCGACGCAGGTCGGCATGGTTCGCAGAGGCCAGTGTCCTAGGACCACGACTTTCGCGGCTTTCGCAGGTAGCTGCGACTGCGGCCTTTGCAGGCATGGCAAGGTGTTGCGCTGCTGGGGCACCACATCGACGATGTACGCGAATCTCCTCCAGTACTGCGACGAGCTCGTCCACTAGAATCACGTTGGAGTTGATTGTAGTCCAGTGGACACTCAAATTATCTATCGCTGGATATCTTGGATCCATAGATGGGAAGTCGTTGATGAAAACGAGTGAATGAGATAAATGTGGAGTGCCTAGATTACGGAAAGACTATCTGGATTGTGTTGCTTGGGAGACGCTAGCTAGAGTGCACGTCAAGTTTAGATAATGCACGAATAAACTCAATATTTCACACGACTTGAACGGATTATGTGTTCTGAGTTCCTTGTTTTTGTTTGGTTATTCCCTATTTCTCGAGATGCACGAGAGTCGGACGACATCCATTAGGTCAAAACCCAGGATTGCAGTAGAACGGTTTCACGGTTCAATAGGGGTGAGATCCATGTGGTGAGGATACATCGACGTCCAAGTATTCCATTCTTCCAAAATCATTGTTTTTATGAGCTAATAAAGCAAAATAATTATGTTGTTCCACCCATACCCCTAATTGCTCACTATACCTATATCATCCTCTGCCGCTGAGATTTCTCTGGATGGCACCAACCGTAGCATCTCAGAAACTCCTCCCAGGCCTCTTCCCTCTCACCTCATCCCCGAATCTAAAAATTCTCTGTCCCTGAGCTGTGGTGGATTGAAGGTGTATTGAGAGAATTTTACTGTTTGCACTAAATAAAGTATTTTTAAATTTCTACTGCAAACTCTAAAGCCAACATTGATGATGAAGCTGGAACTCTACCAAAAATGCGTCCTCCAATAACGATACTTATGAAAGCCTTATTCCAATTAATAATTAAACAACTGGAGCATCCAACATTTAAGCATTTGCATCTGCTGTCCTTCCGTCCCTGATTACTAACTGACTACGGGAGCGTAATGATTCAGATTTGGCGGGCGTGCCTGTCCTGTCCCGATGGAGCTAGCTATAACAGTGGTTTTCGATGATCTGTTGGAATCCGTATTCGATTCGATATATTGTCCGACCAGGATAGGATTCATCTATCGTCCGACAAGGATTTCTGTTGGAATATGATCCGAATTATTGGGCCTCGCTGGGTACGCCTAGGAGGTGTGAGAGGTGGAGTCCTCCTACGTTACGGGTTGTATTGTTAGCCACCATATATATACATCTTGTATGCTGCACGGAAAGAGTTGACGACTCATTGTTATTCCTCTGTATTTGTAAACTCTCCTCATATAGTGAATATCACCGGTCGGCGTCCGTGGTTTTTTCCCGCAAGGATTTTCCACGTAAAATTTGTGTATCGTTTCGATCTTGTTTATGCATTATTTGCTAATAATTTCTCTCCCGGAATAATCTTACCATTTTACCACTTTTTTTATATGCCAGAAATAATCGTTCTGTGTGGCAGCTTTTTGTTATTTTGACTCGCGAGTTCACATGTGGCTTCAATCAAATGAGTCTGTAAGCGTTGCTAAAATGATCACGAGTTTGCTGTCTCTATTCTAAAATGACCAACAATCTTATTTGGACGAATTATTTCCCTTGCCAACGCCGCCTTCTTGTTCCTTTCGCCAAACCATCACCCCACAATTAATGGCGCCGAAACCTTCCCCACCAGCTTAGACTTTTGGGTTAGTTGTTTTGGTGTATGCAACTCAATATGGTATAAGAGCCAAAGGTGTCGAGTCTGAATCCTGGCTGGCATGATTTATTCAAATTAATTACAGCCGACTCCAATATTTCACGTTTGCGACCAGGAGACCTGCACGTGAGGGGAAGTGCTGGAGTATAAGTGAATTGCGCATCTTTCCTCATCAACTTAGTCAATTGAGTGAGTTGATGGTGTATGCAACTCAATAAAATCAAGCTGGCCATGTCGAGGCACCGCGTTAGGCCCTCTCAATCTAAGGATCAAATCGAAAATGACATCTTTCCTTACTACCTTAGACTTTTTGGTGTGATTATGATGGTGTATGCAACTCAATAAAATCAAGTTGGGCGTGTGTAGCGGCATCACGTGAGGCCGCTCAATCTAAGGCTCAAATCGAACATGTATCGATCATACCAATTCCTGCATATCCCACCCAAATTGCAGTTCTTGCTGCTGGATCAAGGTCGCCGATGGGTGAGCCTGCTTTAGATTTGATGCTCTAAGCTTTCCAGTTTTGTGAGTGAGAGGAGCCATTCAACCTTTTGACCTTTCGCATTTGGCTTTCTAGTCGAGAGAGAATAGAGGTGTGTTTGGCAGGGCTTCGGCTTATTCTGAAAATAGCTTATCTAGTAGTTTATCTGTGAAAACAGCTTTTCTAACTTAGTTTATATGTGAAAACAACTTATTCTTTCAAACTGTTTGGCAAAATAACTTAACCTGTCAAAATGACCTTAGTGCCCTTGTCCATTTTAGACATGTAATATACACATGTATAAACTTGTTCTTTGTATATCATTTTGTGTCTTGTTCGAGAGGTTACACGTCTATGAGAATTATAACCATGTCTAAAATTTGTAATATAATTTTTTTTCCCATCGTCTTGACATGCCCAGGGGACTATTGTTTGAAGCAGATATTCGAAATGGGACTTTTTGTAAAACGGCATGGGTCAAATCCAAAAGTACCAATCTTATCCTCTTCCTCAGGGAGCATTCGAGCTTGCCCTAGCAATGCCCCCGATTTGCATGGAGCTCGCGCTCCAGGATGGACACGTCGTTGGCTGCCTCAGCCTGCTGCCTGCGGGAGACATGCCTCGTCCTGACGGGGCCGTAGCGCGGCGGCCGGCAAGAGGCATGACATGGCCACTATGTAAGAAAGGCACTTGGCAGACGCGGCTCAACGAAGGTTGCAGACGAAATCCATTTTCGTCTCCAAAATTTGGTTTGCGAATTCAAAAAATCGGAGACGCGGAAATCCACGTTTGCAAAGTCTCAACGTTCGGAGACACGTCTATGCCAAACGCGTCTCCAAATTTGCAGACGCGCCTACACTTATCCGCGTCTCCGAACCTCTAATTTCGCAGACTCGTCTACATTAAAAGTCTCCAATCTGTAAACTCGCAGACGCGTAACAATACAATGCGTCTCAACTTTCGTGCATTTGCAGACTCGTTTTGGCAAAACGCGTCTCTGACTTTTGAAAATTCGCAGACATGTCTCGCTCCAAACGAGTCTCCAACCATCCAAATATCAGACTCGTCATGTTGAGACACGTCTGTGACCATCTTTCTGTTTTTTTTATATCAAATTTCAATCATCCGCAGGCATAACCAGCTGGTATATCAGATTACAACCAGCTGACACTCAGGTTACAACTACACCAGGCATAACCAGCAAAATCACATCCGATAACCAGCAAGCCAATCACACCAGGCACATATATTACCAGATAACACTTCGGCACACCACAAGACTTGAAAAAATAGGTTCAAATACTCGAAATACATATAAGCATCACAGGTTCAAAGACAACACCATAAACAGGAGTCCAAAGCCATGTGCTACATGTCTGCACATCAGTTCACAAAACCGAGGTTCACACACTGCATTTGACGCTTACATGTCTGCGCAGAAGTTTAACCAGCTGAATTGCTTGGATCCTTCAAGTAGAACTCTCCATTTTTGTCGATGATCTCAGACATTATGAACCAAGAATTTTTTTCACGAATCTCCTCCAGCACTGCTCGGTTGAGGCGTGTTGTCAACACTTCGAATTGCTGTGTACGAAAAAGGTAACTGTAGGTTAAAAAATACTAGATCATTCAACAGCAGCAAACTTTAACTAGGTCAACAATCCAAGTGCAAGACATCAGCATTTTAAAAACCTCAGCAGCAGATAAAATATGCTAACATTTTTTTTACTACAGGTTCACCTCAGCATTGTTTAATGTAACTAAGACATTAGTAGACAACCAAAAATCCTTGCTGCATGCTAAATTGGGATGTTATCAGATGGTACCTCAGGTTCTTCCACATGTAGTAATCCCAAAGCTAACCTCATGTGGTGTGTTGTGTAGAAGCCACATTCACAGGAAGTACCTTGCTGATGGCACTGCAAGAGGTAGATACATAAGTAAGGGCATCAGCTAACATTTAGGATAGTTTGGCTGCTTCTCAATGGACAAGCACCATTCATTACAAGACATGAAAAAGCACCATTCATTTGCAAGTGAGAAATGGCTCACATGAGAAACAAGGTAGAAAACTTTTTTGCAAGGAGAAATAACAGATTTGTAAACTAGAGAAGGCAGCAGCTTGCTGCTGCTCAAACAATGAAATCATATGCAGCAGCCATAACACATACCGGGAATTAGCAAGCATGGAGCTTAGAAATATCACATACCAGGAATTTAGTAACATGTGTCAACTTCGTACTGGGCATTCCATAAGCTGAACAGTATGAAAGAAATGCCCTACAAATATGAAAAATGGATTAGGTGTGCAGCAATAACAGTATGAAAAAAAATGCCCTACAAATATGGAAAACAGATTAGGTGAGCAGCAATAACAGGTACAAATAAGGAAATATTTGAAGGTTCCTTTACTTACTCATCAATCACCTCTTTCAACAAAGCATGATTACATGGACTGGACCTCCTAGAGTCAAAGTATAAAACCTTACTCCAACCTGGCACAACAACAACCAATAACCAGTGGTTTCCATGATTGTGAGCGAACATGATACACTTTTTCTTGGCATATTTTCCAAACGCTCTTGTCACATAATTCACCACATATGATTTATCGTTACACATGGTAGACAATGTCATCACCTCTGGATCAAGGAATCCAACAGGTAAAGCCTTTGCCCTACTCTCCTTAATCATGAGCCTATTACAAATAGAAGTATAGATGTCAAACAACAATATGAAGCATGTAACAACATGTAATAAAAGTGCTCAGCTTGTAATCAATGACTCCTAACAGATAGTACATACAAAGGAGAGGAATTGGAACTTACAGAGTGTAGCAACGGAGAACAGACACAATGCATCATAATTGAAGAGCTCATACACGTCATTGAATCCCACATAGAAGAACTCTGAGTCCGCGGAACGCAAAAAATGCTGACGCTTAAATGCGGCCACTAGCCCATGTTTCTTCTTTGCCAGAGGAAGTTTCATATAGTGATTGTGGAGAGTAGATGTCGCGAGTCCGGCAATCTCAAGTTAACAATCTGGTAGCAATGGCTCTCCAGGAGTGTAATTTGGATTTGAAGTAGTGAGCCCTGGTGGTATTACTTTCTTAGCCTGTGGTTTCTGTACCATGGCAGCAGCAGCCTTTTTCGGGCATTGGGAGGCGAGCTTTCGCTTCTGTGAATCTTGAACAACAAACTTTTCATTAATTTTTATGGGCTGCTGCTGCTGCTGAGAGATTTTTGTGGGTTGCTTCTGCTTCTGTAAACTCTCATCTGCAACCTTGTGAGAGCCTTTTCTGGGCTGCTGCTGATGAGTGCTTTTTGTGGGTTGCTTCTGTTTTTGTGAACTCTCATCTGCAACCTTGTGAGAGCCTTTTGTGGGATGCTGCTGCTGAGAGCTTTTTGTGGGTTGCTTCTGCTTTTGTGAATCTACAACCTTTTGAGAGCTTGTTGTGGGTTGCTGCTGCTTCTGTGAACTTCCATCAACAAACATCGGCAAGCATTTTTTGGGCTGCTTCTTTGAACTTTCATCAACCTGCTTCAATGGCTGCCCCTTTGTTGAACTCTCACTGATAGCTTTCTTCTTGAATAAGGCCGCACTTAGACTAGCAGATTGTGTGCAAGCAACTTTTTGTTGGGTCTCCGGCACAAACTTAAAAGTGGCATTGGTTGCATTAGGAGAAATTCTTTTTCTGTCCTTTCGCAAAGGTAGGGGTGGTGGGGAATTAAACTGTGGTGGTGTGGACTGAAGCTGTGGTGGGGTGGACTGGACCTGTGGTGGTGTGGACTCAAGCTGTGGCCGATATTGAGATATACCATCTATTGGCTGGGGGTTGACCACAATACGACTCCTCTTCCACTGGATCCTCATGCAGAGTGCCTGTCCAAGATTAGTGATCTCATCATTAGGTGGGGGCACAAGTAGACAGTCAGTATACTCTTGGCGCACAAACTCCACCTTGACCACTGCATAATCATCATCAATTCGAGCCGTGTGTAGCACATTTACATTTGGATAAACCTGACCCCTTGCAGCTTCCACTTGATGACCACCAAGGTTGATCAGAAGTGAACTCATTGCCCGTCGCGCTCCTGCCTCGCTCCTGTCGAACTACCCCGCCATGTCCGGGGAGGCGAGGTCGACTCGTCGACTGGGTCATGCCCGGGGAGGCGAGGAGAGATCAACCCCGTCCTTGTGCTCGTCCTCGGCGAGACACGCCGGCTCTCGTGCCGCAAGCAGTGTCATCTTGGTAGAGACCCTTGATGCACTGCAATGTCACAGGTATTTAAAATAAAATATGTCAGAGACAAGATCGAACTCAGGTCTATGAGTTAGAAGACAAATGTCTTACCACCGCAGTACAAGTCTCAATGGTTTTGTTGTAAAATCTAGAACCAGGCCGGCCCAACCAAGCAGCCCATCTGCTCCCCGACAAGATTCTCTAAACGAATCTGGCACATCTCCATTCTTCCTCCACTTTCTTATTCTATTACAGCCCAGCAAATTAACGCAGCCCAGTCAATTTGGCCCAACATCAACCTAACATGCAGCATCCTGGATGAAAACGTATTTACAGAATACGTGAAGATAAAAAAAATTGTCTGCCACGAAACGGGGATTCAAACTTGCGATCAGCATATTGTAACCAGGGTCGCATAACCACTTCGTATAACTTCGTATAAT
>LAPY01005173.1:6761-20085 GCA_000970635.1 Eragrostis tef | reverse complement strand
TGTTTTATCGGCTAAGTACTTAACTTGAATAAAACATGAAAGTAAGGACTCAGTAATTAGTGCTGCTTTTGCAAGTTGAGTCAGCTTCACCCCTTGTGACCTTTTCATACTAGGAGTCGGCTGTAGTTGGCCATGTTGACGGGTAAGTCTTGCTGAGTATTAGTTGCTTAGGCTTTGGTTCTTTATGTTTTTGTGCAGGTAGTCTTTGCTTCCGCTGATGTTTGGTGGAGTTTCTCAGCAGGTCCACATCGCGGGCTTCGATGTGCGGCCATGTATCGTCGAGAGTAGTAGCTGTTTTATGTATCTTTAGACTTCCGCTGTGTACTTACGTGTTTTAAATCATTTAGACTTAATGTAATAACTTAAATATGAAAAATTTGTGCTGTTTATGTGTTGTACTGTTGTGTCTGTTCATCAGCACTTCCGACTCGATCTTGTGAAAAGCGGAAACGCTACAGCAGTCGCAGAGGAGGTCAAAGAGAAGGAAGCCGCAGCTGTCGAAGGCGCCAAAGAGAGTTAGAGCGTATCAGTACCTCTTGCTAAAATAATCGACCTGATCCTATTGGTTCATGTCAGGGCCCTGCCCTCGTCTCTAATCAGCAACTTAGCATGTGTACTTTAATATGTATTTTGCACCATTGGTATGGTCCTTGTGGTGCTGGTGCTTTATATTGTCAGTCTTCATTCAGGATTTGGAGAATAGTGTTAAAAGATAACTAGGATATGCGTCCCCTTCTGTTTATCTTCTGCTAAACACTTGGTTGTGGACAAAACAGGTGCTGATTAGAAGAGTTCTCATTTAGTACTCCTATTCTCTTTCGCGTTTACAGTAGGTGCGCCCGCGGCCGGCGCCAGCCGGATCCAGAGCATGGTGCCACAAAGCGACACCCCTCCTCCAGAGCCGGCACGAAAACCAAGGGGTGAATGTATACTCAAACCTAATCGACTATCTCTGCAACTTCTGGAGGTTCAAAATAGCTGTAAACAAGACGACCTACGAAAATAAAGTTCGATTGTTTTGCGAATGGACGAAGCTAACTACACAAGGTCGAAACGAAACAAAACAAAGGATGACACTGTACCAACTTGATGGTCAGAAGATAGAGACGGATGACAATTTGGCAGTACAAATCCTTTGTTTTTGACAAACAACTTTCAAATATGTGGATTTTGTGCCGATTTCTGGAGAGATGCATGCAGGTATGTGGATTTGAATTTCAAAATGACTGAAAAATGGAAATTTTTTTATAAGAACCTTATGTGTGAACCCAGCCATCAGACATGCACTTGTCCAGACTTCAGGATCTCCAGAATTGTTTCCAATTTTCTCCACTCGAAATTTGAATTAAAAAAATCAAACATTTGTTGTTTGTTGTCTATTTATATTTTACATACAACCACGGAAAGAAATGTGAAGATAATGTATGATATATGTCAAAACTCATTGGTTGTGGATTTGGGGAGTAGAAGCCTGGAAATGAGAATGCCGAGAGGCGTCACCGTGTTTCTGCCATCGGTCACTCTGCATTGCTCATCGCTCCCTTCTGCTCTGGAAGGGAAAGTGCTCCAGAAGGCATTCATGGATCTGTTAATTCGGGGAGACTACATGTGATTCTGATTAATTCTCTTGAGTCTACTTGCCAGATTCTGGATATAAAACAGTTTTCCCCAAATCTTGTTGCTGATATGGAAGTTTCATTCCTTTTATTCAATTATGAATGACCCAACAAAGTTTTGGAGGTCATGAGTTATTTCATGATCGATAGGGTTCTCCAACTTGATATGATTTCCTGAGATCCAACATAACTTTTGGTTGCTACAAACAAGAATTCTCTTCCCGGGCTTCATTCAGGAGAAATTACAACATCTCAGGGAATAAGCAATTAACATATACCAAATATTTATTCTAAGCCCTGATTAGTACAACAAGATGGCCGAACCAAGATTTTGATATTACAAACTTACAATTTCCATCTGATTTCGCATTTTCTTTTTGCGTCAGATCAATGGAATCGCACCAGATGCATAACAATAATCTATTTCAATTACAATGATTTACCTATTTCTGAATTACTGGAGCCCTCATCTCCTGTAATTTGGATCAATCAAATAAGGTGCATCTGCTGAGGGCTATTGATAGCATACGGCTGCATCGGATGGTGGGCTAATAATGGAGAGAACCAAGCTTGGCCTGGAAGCGGCAGTTGAGCCCCATGATTGGAAATTAACGAAACAGATTACCCTGTGGTTGGGATAACAATCCCTGGTGAGGATGATAAGCCGGAGATGCATCTGTGGTGGCAATCCAAGCAGTGCAGGTTGCTAAGATACATGTGGTAACTGAATGATTGGTTGGGAGGGACCGCTCCATGGATTCGAGGTAGGATAAAACCAGTTGGAGGCCGGAAACCAGAAGCAGGAGTATTAGCAGCATGGACATTGTATACAGTATGCTTTGCATTCTTCTGTATACCGAGCCTGGTCTCAAGTTGATCTCCTTCTTAGCATCTTTCTGAATGGTAGGAGTGACTGGCTTTACTCTTCACTCCATTAATATTATTATCATGTTTCTTCTTGTTAGCATCCATCTCAATGGAAATAGTGACTGGCTTGTCCTTATCAGGGGTCGTTCTCTTAGCCTTTTTCTTGATGCTTGTCTTGTTTGGATTGGCACCCTTCCTTTTACCATTTTTAGCCAGAAGGGGCTTTAGGCTGGGTGCATCAATTTTACCCAGAATGAAAGTTCCTCAAATTAGAAACAGTAACCCTTAGGCATTCGCAGATGTTTTGCATCTCCTTCCTCCCCACCGATCTGGCAAAATTCTCAGACCTCTGTCCATGAAGTCCTCAAACTGCATGAATATTGTACGTTGGCAGATAAACAAGTTTTCTTATAGGCATTCAGGGCCAGTTTGGTTTGCTCCCTCCCAGGCGTCCGATTTTCTCTGCCTCGGTGGGATGCACTTGCCTGGGCCAGGCAGCACTTCCCAGGCAGAAAGCAAACACGCCCTCAATCAATGCAAAGTTAAATCCAAATTCGTAGAAATTTACACTCAAGTTCCCAACACCTCTTTTCCAGGTCTTCGAGATCCATGATCCTTCAAAATTACTAGCACAGGCCTTGCTCCCATAAACCTTCAACCAACGCTAGCTGCAAGAGAGAAGGCCACGAGTATATCTATATGTGAATCAGGAATGAGCAACTTAAGATAGTGCGTGAGGGAATCGGATTAACGTGTAAACTATTAGTAAAAATATGCATTTTGAAAAGCAGTTTTTCTGTCATACTGAAAAGTTTGGATTAGAAATACGTTGCACGAACATATCAGATAAACGCAGCTAGTGATAACTGATAAACGCACCAATTAGAAGTAAGTCACTTGATAAACGCACTTCAAGTAATGTTGTACGGGCTATAGAGTTTAGTGGAGTGCTCTCAAAAAAGCTATAAGAGCTATAGCGCAGCTATAGCGACAGCTATTCCTAATAACGCTTTGCAAAATAAAGCAAAATGTTGACCAAAACATTAGTAAATTCGCTAATTTCAGCCCATGTTGGATAAGTGCATACCATTGTCCAAGCATACCAACGTCCTAGAATGTATTTTCCATCTTTCCTAGTGGCCAAATAGTCAACATAATAAAGAAAGAAAACATGATATGGAGTATAAATAAGCAAACTCATCACCTCGCTTGACTTTTGGTTTATAAATCATAAATCATAGTACATAAGTTCATAACTAGTTATACCGGAGTTAGCGACATTAGCGGTAATATTTGCAATATCATCGCGGCACCTATCTCAAAAAGCTATAGTGGGCCATTTGCATATATGCGCCCAAGTGAAGAGGACATCACAACAAGCTGGTCAGATTAAGTTTGGAAGTACACTAGACTATTGATTGAGTTATGTTATGGGGGCGAGGAAGCGTGCAATAGTTGTAACCAAAAGCGCTTAAAACAACAATAATGCTGTACAACGACTCAGTTGCCCGACCGCCGTGTACAACTAAACAGCCGTGATTTATGCATGCATGCTGAGCTGATATTCTGGCTGACACTGTCAGTTGCAGGGTGTGATAGCACACAAATCGACTTGGTCGTACACCGGAGACGTAAACGGTAGACATATGTATAGCAATATTCTTAAAACAACTCACTTTACTAAGTAATGAGACAAAAATTTCAACAATAGATTCTTCATTCCTACTTTGAAAGCCCTCG
The DNA here is from genome assembly GCA_000970635.1 of Eragrostis tef. Lineage (NCBI taxonomy): Eukaryota > Viridiplantae > Streptophyta > Magnoliopsida > Poales > Poaceae > Eragrostis > Eragrostis tef. The sequence continues at coordinate 15,862 of LAPY01005173.1, read as the reverse complement.
AACAGCGAGACGTTCCTCCCGATATTTGCAAAATCTGAACAGTCTGCAAGAGGATTGACTATCTTACTTTCTTACTAACGTCTAAAGTCAGATGGTACCTTTTAGTATAGTAGAAAATGCACTAGCAAGGAGAATCACATGGGTCAAATTAAGGAGTACCTTTCAGTATGGCAGAAATTGCAGGTAATATACAAGGCATATTCCATAAAAAAAAGAAGCTTACTAATAAATCAATTAATAATTATGCAGGTTGAATGAAAAACAAGTAAAACATAAAAATCCCTTTACTTGTAAATGGAAAGCATCTAAAGAAATAATTATTCACAACAAGCTAATTGTTTGATCTTTTGGGCTGTTAATGTCATGATACTTAACCCAGAACTTGATCTGGAAAATAAACATTTTTTTGCAGATGTCACACAACAACATCATCAATATGGGGAGTTTTCAGTTAGCATCTCCATATAAACCAATATATAAAGACCAAGAAACACAATACCAGGTAACACAAAATCCGACATCTTTTGTCTATTGATGAAATGAATTTAAATAATTGATCTTGACATGCCATCTTTGTTTTCTACTGAAATATCACATATTCCACACCGGTTGGCTCATCAGTAACCTTTAGTACAGGAACTATAGCAGCAACAGTAGGTAAAATTAAACCCCATAATAGCGACCATTTCCTGAAATGGGCAGTATAAGAGATATATTAGACTAGGAAAACACGATGCTGTAACAACAAACTAGCATTGAAAAGCTATTAAGTGCCTAATGTGTACTGGAACAAAAATTTCGCTGGCACCTAAGAAAATGTATCAAAATTATAATTTTAGTAGATACACTATCCTCACTTCTTCGCTCCACTATGCCTTTTCTGTATCAATATTATTCAACAAGCAGGCCACAATTTTACAATCTTTAAAAAAATAAGGAAGAAAGAATGAAAGAAAGCAAAAACTATTATACAACTGTCAAGATTCTGATCACAATTTCATGTGCTTATTATGCTATTGTCACAACTCACAGCAATGACGATACTTCACGAAAATATACTAGTGCAGATCACCACTCTGTTCGTAATTATTAGCATGCTAGTTTTTATAAGTTTCAATCTGGATAATGGCTTTAACAGTAGACAGGTGCAAATGTCAAATCAATGCGAACTCTAATCAGACAAGAATAAAGCGTGTGAGGTACACTTTTAACTTTCCCTAAAAATTAATTTTTCAGCCGGCACGTTTTGGTGCAAGATATGTAGTACATCAAGATTACTTTGTACCTATATTAGGTTGCAGGGTCAGTCTCGATCCTCTTCTCAAATATATTAGTTTCTCAAATTGTCCACATAACTGAAGTGACAAATTAAGAGCAAGTATTTAATAAAACACAATGAACATTTGAAGGCGAATGGACTAATAAACGTTAAGAAAGAGATGACAAAATCTGGTTAATAAAGTAATTACTTTGATGATCATGTAGAACTTCTGGAAGCTTCCGTATAGCGGAAATCTTGTCCTTGCGAGGAAACTGATTATTAATATTGTTATTAAAGTTGACAGAGAGATCTAGGTCATTTTTAGAAGGAAATAGATCCACTGTGAATGATCCAAATGGTTCAACAATTGGGAGCCCATTCTTTTTGCCTGAAAGGAAGAACCAACTATGACAACAGATCAGAATATTCTGACTAAAAGCAAACTCATTTGTCAATAATGCATGCAAAATGTAAGTCATCAATTGACCCCGAAAAAAATCATGGATGGAAATTAATATAACTTAAACTCAAAAACCACGACAGGCCATGAATTAATTCCAGTTCAAATGTACATTCTTTCTTTTAATGCTCTATCAAGTAGAAACTGTTTTTGCTATCTATGTTTCCATACCAGGAAGCATAGTGGTTGTGATGCTTTAGTAACACCTCCAGCTCATGGATTCGACCCCTCGTGGGAGCAAATTTCAGATCTAGTTAAAAGATCAGGACACACACTGGTTCCCCTCGTCAGCATAAGTGAACCGACCTATGTTCAGTGGGCTTCAAAGAACAAGTTCTCGCCCCAATGAAAGGGGACCGTACCAGTTTTGTTACCTTTCTCAGAAAGGTTTTGTTAGCTTTTGTCTTACCTCCAATTTTATGCTTTGCTACCATTCGAAGCATAAATATGTTTTCAAATAAGCTATGAACACAAGACATCCTTATTCACTGAGCTGCATGGAGCAATATTTCTGCTGTCGCATAGTTATCTAAACTGTCGTGTACAAGAAAATGAGATGTCATTGATGCATTACTCTGTAACATGCCTGCATGGCATGGGTAAGTTACAAGATATCAGGCATTCATTTGTACTGTACTTTTAAATCATAAATGTCTATGAATTTTAAAAACTGTAGTAAAGTTGTGAAATCGTTAACTATTATCACAATAACAGTTGAGAGTACATGTCCTTGACACCATGACGGTAGACTATAGATCACTTACCTAACATTTGCTCAGAAATTTTATTGAAGACATCGATCATAACTTGTCGTTGCTCGTAGTCAATGGGCTCTGCTCGCATTGACCCATGGACTTCCTGAAGTAAGCCCTCAAGAGTTGGAAGCTGGGCAGGATCCACAAATGACTTTGACTCTATCTCGCACCTTTCTGCATGCCTGCATAGTGCTGGGTACAATCCACACTGGCAGTGCGTGGCCCATGAAGACAGGCTTTCGTCGATAGCTCCTCACCTGGTCATCCTCTATTCGTTCCCTTCATGAGACTGAAGAAGAAACACTGAAAGAATGCTCATCTACTGCCACCAAGCCATGCTAATTGATCCATCTTCAAATAGTCGTAAACCATGCAGCGTTAGAGCCTTTGGTTAGGAATAAAACAAAAAACTCAGACCTGCGGGGAATATGACAGCCCCCGGTCTTTTTTTTTATGAGACAAGACCTTCTCACGCCGGTCGAGAAAAACCCCGAACCCCTGCCCCACCGTTACACAACGTGGCCCATGTGACAACATCCAACGACCTCGGCCGGGCCCTAGACCTGTGCTTTGACCATAGGACAGAAGAGGGGATTTTTTTAACCTCAACCAAAAATTCGCTTCTAACGGGATTCGAACTCGAGACCTTCCTAGCCACTTGGCCAGATGGCTAGGAATAACGACCAGCAATTCAACATCAACCAAGTCGCACGGTACCTATCGAATGGCCGCCAGGACCCAGAGATGGTCACTAATTACTGATTATATATTTTTAGAATAAAAATAAGTACAAACAGAAAATGAGTCAGACATGAAGAAGGGAGAGAAAGAAAAACAAAGAATAATAAAAGATTACAACGCTGATTAGTTGCTGATTGTTATTTTTTTCATGTGAAATGTTTTTCTATGTTACTCATTAACTAAATAAGTAAAATCAAACGTCAGTAAACTTATTATTGTTTTCACTCCACAGTCCACCAATGACTCAACAACCTATGCAAAAAATTCAAGTCTTTTGTCTGTTCGAGCAATATTTTACAATTATAGTACATCGCTAAATATGTTCTTATATATGTTAGTAAGTGGATTCAGTGAATTGCTGAGCATATAACAGTTGCACCCACTAACCCACTACATGGTTTCAAGCAAAACAGAGTCAGGTATAATTGTCCAGGTCAAATTGTCCCTATAAATCACCGTTCATTCCCTCCGTTCTGCTATTTTCGTTTAATTACTGTTTCGATAATTCCGACAGCCCAATACAAAGAGCAAAAAAATTAATAACGTCATACATTGTCGGAAGATATCATGCTAACTCAAAATCTATCCTACAGACCCATGATGTATGAGTTTCCTGTCGGCGCCAGCACACGGATGCTGCTCAGCGACCTTATTCTGACCTTGGAGTATTGTTCGTTGAATGTCACTAATGGCTCATTTGATCCCACACAAAATAGTTACCTAAATATCGTTGCAGTCGAGCACTATCATTGGGTCCCACCTCATACAATTCGAGCAATGATTAAATCATCTTCCAATCATCAACAACGCGACGAGCCAAGTCCATGGCCTTCGAGTAGGCAGGGTGAGTATTATGTAGAGCGCGCAGCAACAAGATGAGGTGGTCCGCGGGCATGCGACCGGGTTTCCACGCAGCGAGGCTATGAAGTATGAAGTGGTGAGCAAAGCAGCGCATATGGCAGCGACTTGAGCGGCGCGCGAGTCGGCTGTGCCATGAATCATCAAGCGCATAAACGAGCATCGCGGCCGTCCTCGGTGTCGTGCCAAAAGATGGTGGCAAGTGAGCATCCGATTCCTCACGCCTCTTATTCCCCTCTCTGTTATCGTAGGTACAGAAGAGTAATTTGCTAAACAGCAGCTTCTTGTTCACTGACCCGGTCATCTCTCGAGCTTCATCACACCAGTTACCGTTAGCACTTTTATAGACAGGTTTATCCCAAAAGATAAAGAACTTTATTACTCCACATCTTACGTTATGCACCTCTTGTTTTCACTCCACAGTCCACCAATGACTCAACAACCTATGCAAAAAATTCAAGTCTTTTGTCTGTTCGAGCAATATTTTACAATTATAGTACATCGCTAAATATGTTCTTATATATGTTAGTAAGTGGATTCAGTGAATTGCTGAGCATATAACAGTTGCACCCACTAACCCACTACATGGTTTCAAGCAAAACAGAGTCAGGTATAATTGTCCAGGTCAAATTGTCCCTATAAATCACCGTTCATTCCCTCCGTTCTGCTATTTTCGTTTAATTACTGTTTCGATAATTCCGACAGCCCAATACAAAGAGCAAAAAAATTAATAACGTCATACATTGTCGGAAGATATCATGCTAACTCAAAATCTATCCTACAGACCCATGATGTATGAGTTTCCTGTCGGCGCCAGCACACGGATGCTGCTCAGCGACCTTATTCTGACCTTGGAGTATTGTTCGTTGAATGTCACTAATGGCTCATTTGATCCCACACAAAATAGTTACCTAAATATCGTTGCAGTCGAGCACTATCATTGGGTCCCACCTCATACAATTCGAGCAATGATTAAATCATCTTCCAATCATCAACAACGCGACGAGCCAAGTCCATGGCCTTCGAGTAGGCAGGGTGAGTATTATGTAGAGCGCGCAGCAACAAGATGAGGTGGTCCGCGGGCATGCGACCGGGTTTCCACGCAGCGAGGCTATGAAGTATGAAGTGGTGAGCAAAGCAGCGCATATGGCAGCGACTTGAGCGGCGCGCGAGTCGGCTGTGCCATGAATCATCAAGCGCATAAACGAGCATCGCGGCCGTCCTCGGTGTCGTGCCAAAAGATGGTGGCAAGTGAGCATCCGATTCCTCACGCCTCTTATTCCCCTCTCTGTTATCGTAGGTACAGAAGAGTAATTTGCTAAACAGCAGCTTCTTGTTCACTGACCCGGTCATCTCTCGAGCTTCATCACACCAGTTACCGTTAGCACTTTTATAGACAGGTTTATCCCAAAAGATAAAGAACTTTATTACTCCACATCTTACGTTATGCACCTCAGGCCAGTCTCAGTGGGGTTTCATATAGAGTTTCATGAGCATTAAAATCTATGCCACATCAGCAGTTTTATGAAGAAAGAGAAGGTGGAGTTTCATAAAGCCAGTCTTTCATTTCACACTTTTCAAATATGACACATAAGCTTTGTTGTGAAATGAAATGACATATCTCAATGCACACTTTCATTTTTACACTTTCATAAGATAACTAAAACAATAAATAGATGCATATGATTGGATCAAATGGTGAAGAATGAAAGAAAAGATGCCCAATGCACTTTCATTTCCCTTTCATTGTCTAGGAAAGGGTGTCAAGTTCCTTTCATTAGAATGAAAGACATGTCTTCTCTCTCTTATTAAAATTCTTGCCATGTCATCTTTTTAACTTATGTGGCACCTTAATAAAGCAAATGAAAGGCCCATTGAGACTGGCCTAAGAATAGAGAGGAGTTTCATCCTAATAAAACCCAACTGGCACGTTTACCTAAAATTTAGTCTTGGTAATAGTGCAATGAAACCTTGCATTGAGGATGGCCTGAGACAACCTTTAGTGGTTACATTGGTTTGAAAAAAAAAGGTTCGCAAAAAAAGTGGTTACTTTAATTTACGGCGCCCTCATGAATACTTCGAAGAAGGGATATAGTCTACTCTCCGTAGCATTGCTGTCTTCCTAGCTCGGCTGCACAAGATACATGCAGTCTTCACACTATAACAAAAATAGCCAGACAACGGAGTTGCGCTCCAAACGTTTGATATGCTCGCATGGCCACCAATATTATAGGCTTGGGAAACACCAGGAATGAAGAAGATACAGTGGCAGTTTTGTTCAGTAAGTTCCCAAGTTATCGCATGTGCTTTAAAAAATATGGATCCACTCAAAACCATACATGCATGCATGCATGCACAAATCGATAGATATTCACGAGTGTTCACTTATGTGGCAGTCTCATGAGTCGGAGCTGATTTACACGTTTTCATGTAGTTGTTTCATTTTTTTTTTTGTAGCTTGTCCTGGATGCTACGCAAGTGTTCCCCGTTGTGGTACAACACCTTCTTGGATACCAGCAGCTCGAGCTCCCGTGGTTCTGTGAAGCGAAGGCTAAGACACCAGTTGGGTTCGTCGGGTCCGCATACCGGAGTAGCACCACCGATCGAGCTCTGACAAGGGATTCGGTGCGGCACCAGTTACCAAGGCGCGGTTGGCGGCTGTCTTCGAGCGGTGGGCTGCAGGAGGACCCCGGCATGGGAAAGACAAGGCAGTGCGTGTCGTATGCGAGATTGTCTTCCCCAATTCCACATGCCATCTGCGAGGATGCGGCTGGTGCAGTGGCGGATGGTGCAACGAGGCTGCGACCGGTGCTGTGAGAGTGGCAGCGCGCGGCATGCGGAAGTGCGGCGTGGTGCCGGGGCACGGCAGTCCGAGGTGCCACTGGGCTCGAACGCGCGCGGTGGGGTGCGCAATGGGTGCGACGGTAGTGGGGGCGCGAGATGGGAAAGACGGGGGCAGGTATGCTGCACTGAGCCATAAGTAGAGAGAAGGGAGCACAGATAACCAGGAGTCAATTATACGCTGTGCAGGTGGTAAGCTAAAAGACCGACCATTATACGCTTAAGACATGTTTGTACGGTATATTCATAAAATGTAGGTAATTAAGGTATTATATATGGGGTAATGTATTTGTCCATTCGTCCCCCAATTAAAACCCTCTGACGGGCACTATTTGATGAGAGAAAATAGTCTCAGATTCCCAGTTGACTTCATGAAATTAATGAAACCGTCTGCCGTTTTAGTAAAACGGCAGTTGCGTGCCTTTGCTGTTGTATGCGGACTCACTTCTAATGCCCCAAGGCCCTTCCTTAGTCCCTCTACCGCTGGTTGTATATACATTCTCATCACGCGCGCCACTGGTGCTCTGCCACACCGCCGTAGCTTCACAGCTCGAACTGGCATGGTCGCCTGCCTCAATGCCGATTACTTCCATGTGCCTCTAGTAATCAAATTGGCAGAGCCACGCCATGGTGACCTTAATTTAGAGACTAAAATGCAACCATTGGACCTCATCCATGGAGGACCTCGCGGTTCTCGTTTTGCTAATCTTTAGACTGTTTGGTTGATCCCCAAAAACACAGAACCTCCAACTAAAATTTACTTCCGCGCCTAATTCTTATTGTGGGAGCAAAGTAGGATTTGGTAGCTGAATCCGAACGGATACAAAACAATGCAAGATGATATGTCAGGAAAATGAAATGTAGCAGTTTGAAAACAATGGATTATTGTTTGAGCGGTGAGATGGTGCTTGCATGTCTAATAAAAACTTTCTCGCTGCAGGTCAAGAAAACGTGCCGAAGGCCCCCCTCAACTGTGCATCGACCTAGCTGCAGCCAGAGCACTATATCTAGGTAGCTACAAACAATGATGCTTCAGCAGGCGATGGTTGTCTTCTTTTTTTATTAGAGCAACTCCAGCAGTCTTCCAATAATTTGCCTCCCAATATCCTCTATTGGGAGCCTCCCAATAGAATTTTCAAGATATTGGGAGGTACAGCTCCAGCAGTCTCCCAATAAACTCCATCCCAATAACCTGACATGTGGAGTCATTTTGTCTTTTCTCTCTCTTTCCTCTCTTTTATGCCCGGGGCCCACCTTATCCTCTCTCCTTGCCATGGCCATGGCGCGACGCGGGGCGCCGAGCCGTGCCGGGGCTTGAGGAGGACCTCAACGGCAGGCAGCACGACGGTGGGGAGCTTGACGGCGGGCCGCGGAGCTCCATGGCGGGTCGCGGAGGTGGAGCTCGGCGGCGGGTGGGTGACGTCGAGGAGGAGGGCGGCGTCCAGATGAATGACGTGCGCGACTTGGCGTGCAGCAGGAGGGCGACGCCTAGGAGGAGGGACACGTCACGTGCTGCCTGGAAGAGGGTGGTGTGACGGGGAGCTCCTTGGCGTGGAGGAAGGGCGGCGTCACAGCGCAGCTCGACGTGGAGCACCTTGGCGTCAAGGGCGCGAATCGGTGTGGAGAGCGCAGGCATGGGCGCGGGTTGTTGTCGAGGAAGGCGGCCCTCGGTGGCGGCGCGTCGACGAGGAGCTTCGACGCCAGGCTTCAATCGATGGCGACAAACACCCGCTTCAATCGACGGCGTACCTTCACGGCTTCAATCGAGTGCGACACCCTTCAATCGACGGCGGGAGGGTGGCGCGACGGGCACCTCGCCGCGCAGCTCAACGCGACGCGGAGGAGGACGGTGTGATGGGGACAGGGTCCTCCGTGTCCATGGCGGGTGTGGCGCTGACGGGGACTGCTCGTCGGCCGCGTCGACGGCAGTAGCGGCGGGGAAGGCAACGAGTGTGTGGGAGGAGCAGGGGAGGGAGGAAAGGTTCGCGCGCCAGTGAAGAATGGTGGGGCCGCCAGTAGTTGGGATTGGGAGGGTGGGAGAGTTGGAGCAAATGTTGGGAGGAGAGGGCCTGTTTTTGGGAGGGGAGTAAAAATAGAGAGGTTTTTGAGAGACTGCTGGAGCTGCTTTTTTGCCCTCAACCTCCTTATATGATAGGTTTTTTAGTATTGGAAGGGGGATTGGGTG
>LAPY01005170.1:14348-30282 GCA_000970635.1 Eragrostis tef | reverse complement strand
AGTCCCACATTGGTTGTTTAGGTGGGTGAGGGTCAGCATATAACCCTTGTTGGTTCCAAGCATAGCACCTCCGGGTTAATCCTTTTACACGAAGTGAAGACGAAAGAGTAAGAGAGGTGCTATGTGCATGCGCTTGCTCGCCCCACGTGAGGGCCGGGCGGTAAGCGGTTTTGGACGCATGGTGTTACACGGTGGGCCTGAGGTGGTTATTGGTCTTTCATGTAGTGGGCCCCCCTCTCCACTGCTTTCAGGAGGTCGGTTGCTACCGCCTCGCCAAAGATGGGCTAGAGGGCCGCCCAGAGTAGGTCCGCTGACTCGAAACGGGCTCCTCTGGCCCAAATCTTTGACATGTTGGGTCTTTTGGACTCCCTAATGTTGGTTCTAGGTGATATGCACATATTGACATGATTTGTGTTTTAGGCCAATTCTCCTCTATGTTCAACCCATCCTATGAGGACGAGACAAGTGTTGTTCAGTCGCTTTTGGGCTTGTTTTCTCTGGATTTCATCATTGCTACACCTGCACGCATAAGTTCATAAACACTATGTTTGATGTTCAGATTTACTCCTTTCATGCATGCACTTGACAGACAGATATGGTACTTAAGGACCGTCAATAACTCCCCGCACACTTGGCCTTTGTTTGTCCTCAAGTGAATGTGATGGACTAAAGTGAAATATGACTTTCTTTGATACGATGCTAGCATACAAGTTATTTTAAGCCATACATGTACCCGTGAACTTTGACGTGTCTATCATATCATGTTGGGTGGTTGAGGAATGAAACGGTCTTGAAATCAAGTCATTGTCACTTCCTCTCTTGAGTAACCTGGGTTTTTGATAGATTTTCAATAAAGACATAGCTTGTAGTCCTCTAATGATACTCTCTAGTGTGTATTATTCCATCGTTGGATTTGCCTTTTTTTCATCCTACTACAACCAGTAGCTTATGTGGTGCTTTGGTAGGAGATGAACAGTAGCATATTTGTATGCCTATCGGCTGATTGGCCTATTTACGAAAATCAGGGACTAAACGATAGTTCAACGACCGTAGGACTCATCCGCGCCTCGTGCCCAACTTGCCAGGTAGGTCTCTCCGTCATCCGTGACTCCTAACCGACTTGCCACCTAGATCTTTCCGTCATCCCGTGATTAATCACGGGTGACCAACACTTATTCCTGCAATTTTCTCAATGCGTGCCCCAAAGCCACAATTTTTCATTAAAATACTATTAATTAGAAAAGAAAACTAAATATTGGAGTAACGCTAGCGATTTGCCTTGCCCAGCGATTCAATTAAACGCCCCTTCCATTCATAAAAAATAAAATTAAAACATTTTGCACATTTTACATTTATGCTTTCCAGTAGCAACTTCCACAGTTGAAATCTGGAGTATACGGCAGCACAGGCAGCAATAAGCTAACCTCACGAGAACATAGGCCTCGTTCGGTTGCTCTTGAAACAGTCCGGAACGCGTCTGTTCCGGGTGGATCCAGGATGAACATGTTTGCATCCGGGCCGGAGCAGGAACGTGCGTTCTGTTTCATTTGGAAAGGAATGAAATATGGGGCGGAACAGCCATGTTAGACCTTAATCTGCTCAGAACGCAGCCATGTCTTCCACCCTCTGGATCGAATCCGTCTGATGGGAGCAAGGATAGAGTGACACAGCTGGTTTCACTTGATCCTGCTCTGGAACGAATCAGCACTGAACCAATCTTGTCTGCAACCGAACGAGGCCTTACGATATGTATACACCTAACCATAGGTGCTCCAGGTGCTCCATAGGCAGGAATTTCTTTTGGACAGTCAAGAAAACATTCGAGCACAAAGCAAGAATGCAGCAGCTCAATTAAGATACAAATACCAACGTTACAAATATTCACATGTTATGGTTACATATAACAAAAAATCTCATCAGTCTAGCCATACCGAAAACAGAACCTCTAACCTAGCAGACTAGTAACAGAATAGCAGACTAGCAACAGAAGCCAGGATCACCTAGCAGACTAGCAACAGAAGCCAGCATTAAGGTCACTTCACACGAATGCCTCCCATGGCAGCTACAGCTGGCCTATGCGATCCTGTTGGCAAATGCAAAAGAGAGATATTCACATCAAAAGGTATCAGATGAATTTGAGAACACAGGAAACATGATAAAGTCCTTGATGTCCTGATGTCTTACAAACTCAGGAGTGCCTACTACCGCAAATCAAACTAAACAATAAAATTTCACACTTCCGTCGTAAAAAAGGAATCACACAATTTACCTGAAGCATTTGCATAAGTTTTGGATTTTGCTCCAATAGTTGGCAAAGCTTCTCACGATCACTAAGCAGACCCTGCGAAGGGTAAAAGGTTAGGACCATCAGTCACCAATGAAATTGAGCTCTTCCAAATATATAGCTTCAAAAGTCAATAGAATTTAAATAAACCTGAATGGCTTCTGGAGATGAAAAGAATTGGTTTAAGTTGATCCCTGAGTCATTCTGCTGCTGAGAAAAACCATCAGTTTGCAGACCCTGACTCTGAAGTTGTGATTGTTCACCAACTTGCCTCGGTGGTTGCACAAATTCCTGCTGACTTGGAGGGTAAAGCTGTAGTTGAGAAACAGGCAACTGATTTGAAAACTGCAGCGGAACTTGTGACAGGATAGCACCCTGTGCATATGACGGATGCTGATCTTGGAGTGGAAGTTGGATAGTGCCAATTTGTTGGAGTGTCTGAGATGGATGTGGCTGCTGTGGTGGTGGTGGAGGAGGCCGTGGCTGTATTGAGGAGATAGAAGACTGAGGAATAGAAATATTCTGTTGAAGGCCAGACGAGAGCTGAACTTGTTGAAGAGGTGTTCCAAAAAATGAGGAAGGCACTGAAGGCCTACCCATTAGAAATTGTGATGCAAATGATGGTAACAAATTTGATGCAAGAGTGCTGCCAGAGTTCATGCCTGAAGTTAAATCACTAATAGAAGAAGCAGGTGGGGAAGGCTGGATAGCACTACTGCCATGGTTATACAGTGCTGCAGGAGAGCAAGAGCTCATTGCAGCCGTAGCTGAGTAAGGTGGAGGGGGTGGCGTAGTCCGAGCAGACAAACCAGAGCTGAAATTCTCCATAGGGAGCCTATTTACTGAAAATGTGTTCCACGAGAACTTGGCCTCTGAATTAGGTAAATCATTTGATGATGAACCACCAGCACCAGCAAGCATATATTGAGCTTGAGCCTGCAAATGGAAGTTCATATTTAATTTTTTGCAATAAATCAATAATAAATGCAGAAACAGCACTGCTAAAGTTGAAACAACTATATTCAATTACCTGAAGCCCTGTGAAAGCACTAGGCATACTAGCATCAAAAGATTGTGTAGGATAACAAGAGGAATAAGTTGTTGGTCGATCTCTAGCAATATATGAGGATGGCTGCCTGTGAAGTGAATCAGGATTTTTCGAAGAAGCAGACGAAATTGGAGGTGGCATTGGTGGGAGAGGAGGATGGCTATTGGAATTTCTAGGCTCATGTCCATGAGATCCACCTGACAGAGAACTCTCAGAAAGCTTATGTGGACTTCTACTCTCATATCTACTAGTAGGAGGTAATTGTTGATGAGTTGCTTGTGCAGAATGCGGATTATCAATTGGTGATCTTCCTGATCCAGTAATCAAAGAAATATATTTCGACTCGTCAACATGATCATGAAATGAAGAGTTCTCTGGACTAGGATATTTCTGTTCCGAAGAAACATTAACATCTGAAATTGTTGTCTGAGAAGAAATTCCAACACCAGGATTTTCATCATCCTTTGTGACTGGGGTGCCCCTCTGGGAAAAAGGAATTCTTTCATTCTCCTGATTTTCGGTCTCTTCAACAATGGGGCTTGGAGAATTCTCCCCAACAATAACAGGTGGCGACTGGAGACCATCATCTGGTTGAGGGAAAGGAAGTTTATCTTCTGAACCTGAGTCCTCGTCAAAGACAATATCAATTTCTTGATCATCACTAAGATCAGCCTTGGGTTGACAAGGGTTCCCTGGCTTAGCATGGAGATTGTCATCTAAGCTTGGTGTCTGACTATTTCCTTGAGGTACATCCCCGGATGGGGCTAACACAGGAATTTGACGCTCCCTCTGCCTTGTGCCAATTTGTTGGAGTGTCTGAGATGGATGTGGCTGCTGTGGTGGTGGTGGAGGAGGCCGTGGTTGTATTGAGGAGATAGAAGACTGAGGATTAGAAATATTCTGTTGAAGGCCAGACGAGAGTTGAACTTGTTGAAGTGGTGTGCCAAAAAATGAGGTAGGCATTGAAGGCCTGCCCATTAGAAATTGTGATGCAAATGACGGTAACAAATTTGATGCAAGCGTGCTGCCAGAGTTCATGCCTGAAGTTAAATCACTAATAGAAGAAGCAGGTGGGGAAGGCTGGATAGCACTACTGCCATGGTTATACAGTGCTGCAGGAGAGCAAGAGCTCATTGCAGCCGTAGCTGAGTAAGGTGGAGGGGGTGGCGTAGTCCGAGCAGACAAACCAGAGCTGAAATTCTCCATAGGGAGCCTATTTACTGAAAATGTGTTCCACAAGAACTTGGCCTCTGAATTAGGTAAATCATTTGATGATGAACCACCAGCACCAGCAAGCATATATTGAGCTTGAGCCTGCAAATGGAAGTTCATATTTATTTATTTTTTGCAATAAATCAATAATAAATGCAGAAACAGCACTAGTAAAGTTGAAACAACTATATTCAACTACCTGAAGCCCTGTGAAAGCACTAGGCGTACTAGCATCAAAAGATTGTGTAGGATAACAAGAGGAATAAGTTGTTGGTCGATCTCTAGCAATATATGAGGATGGCTGCCTGTGAAGTGAATCAGGATTTTTCGAAGAAGCAGACGAAATTGGAGGTGGCATTGGCGGGAGAGGAGGACGGCTATTGGAATTTCTATGCTCATGTCCATGAGATCCACCTGACAGAGAACTCTCAGAAAGCTTATGTGGACTTCTACTCTCATATCTACTAGTAGGAGGTAATTGTTGATGAGCTGCTTGTGCAGAATGCGGATTATCAATTGGTGATCTTCCTGATCCAGTAATCAAAGAAATATATTTCGACTCGTCAACATGATCATGAAATGAAGAGTTCTCTGGACTAGGATATTTCTGTTCCGAAGAAACATTAACATCTGAAATTGTTGTCTGAGAAGAAATTTCAACACCAGGATTTTCATCATCCTTTGTGACTAGGGTGCCCCTCTGGGAAAAAGGAATTCTTTCATTCTCCTCATTTTCGGTCTCTTCGACAATGGGGCCTGGAGAATTCTCCCCAACAATAACAGGTGGCGACTGGAGACCATCATCTGGTTGAGGGAAAGGAAGTTTATCTTCTGAACCTGAGTCCTCGTCAAAGACAATATCAATTTCTTGATCATCACTAAGATCAGCCTTGGGTTGACAAGGGTTCCCTGGCTTAGCATGGAGATTGTCATCTAAGCTTGGTGTCTGACTATTTCCTTGAGGTACATCCCCGGATGGGGCTAACACAGGAATTTGACGCTCCCTCTGCCTTGCCATAAACTCATCTACATGAATGGATGGAGGTCGTCCACTAAGTGTTCCACGTGGAGTAGAATTCACAATATTCGATGCACTACTTGCACCATCTATGTTTCTCTCTCTTGCAACATAGTCATCTACATGCATTGACGGTGGTCTACTTGTGTTCGGTTTCCGCTGACGGAAAGTGTCTCTACGTGTATGTCCTGTGGAAACATTGGTTGTATTCAAAGTTCGCGAGAAATGTCCACTTGGTTCAAGTGCTTGATTGTCCCTTACACGCCTAGTTGCACTCTCACCCAATGCCAATTTCCTTCTAGCAGATTGGCCAGGCATTAGTTGCCTATCAAGAGAAGAATCAGGCAACTCCCAGACCAGCCTCTTTGCAAATTCACCATCTAGGCAGTCGACAGGCTCTTCGGAGTCAACAATAACGTTCCAAGCATTGGAAAAGAAAAGACCAGATTGATCATTTACTGACACACCAGCTAGGGTTGGCATTAGACGACCCGTCATGACAACAGAACGAGCAACTCTGGAAAGAGAGCCTGTGCCTTCTTCAAGAACCATCTGAACTAAATCTGTGGACACTGCAGAATTCTCAAGTATTGAGCATAATAACGTTATTGAATTATGTACCTGCAAATTGTCAATATTAGAAACAGGACAGTAAAGATTCAAGATGATGATATTGATATACCTGGGAAAGAGACACTCCAACAGAAGTTGCTAAATTATCAAAGCCCTGGCATACCTTCTCAAATGTCTTCAAGAATAATGTAATCTCACTCATACTCTCACCAGATGATTCCATCTCGGGGAGCCCAAATAGATACCTCAATATAGTCAAACCCTCTAGTCTAGAAACAATAGAAAGATAATCAGTATTTGTATGTTACCTCAGAACCAGCAATTAGAGCATCTTAGTAAAAGTACTGGACTTTAATGTCCAAATGCAAAAATAATAATATAACCTAACTATAAAATCAGTAACAAATTTGCAAGCCAAAGATGTGAACTTATGCCCAAGACTTTTGTCAGAGTGACAAAAATCAACCCACATACTCCTAATAAACATAGAGAATCAGCAAAAAGCAAGCCACAGACAACGAAGGTACTTTAGCACCTGATCTCAATGGGCATTCCCTACAAACATAAAACTAGATATAGTAACTATACCCATTACTTCTTTATAGGTTTGATGTTACTGACATATTGAAAACAGAACGAGTGATTGATACTTACTTCTCACCATATTGACTTAGGGCAATAGCACCTAGTGTCATGGAATAAATCGTTTCCACAAAAAAATCTGTTCGATGATTAGAAACAATATATTTTGTGAGCTTCTTCCAGCACTTCAACAAAGAGGAACAGCAACCCCAACTATCCATGTCTCTACGTGTATGTCCTGTGGAAACATTGGTTGTATTCAAAGTTCGCGAGAAATGTCCACTTGGTTCAAGTGCTTGATTGTCCCTTACACGCCTAGTTGCACTCTCACCCAATGCCAATTTCCTTCTAGCAGATTGGCCAGGCATTAGTTGCCTATCAAGAGAAGAATCAGGCAACTCCCAGACCAGCCTCTTTGCAAATTCACCATCTAGGCAGTCGACAGGCTCTTCGGAGTCAACAATAACGTTCCAAGCATTGGAAAAGAAAAGACCAGATTGATCATTTACTGACACACCAGCTAGGGTTGGCATTAGATGAGCCGTCATGACAACAGAACGAGCAACTCTGGAAACAGAGCCAGTGCCTTCTTCAAGAACCATCTGAACTAAATCTGTGGACACAGCAGAATTCTCAAGTATTGAGCATAATAACGTTATTATATTATTTACCTGCGAATTGTCAATATTAGAAACAGGACAGTAAAGATAAATCTTCAAGATGATGATATTGATATACCTGGGAAAGAGACACTCCAACAGAAGTTGCTAAATTATCAAAGCCCTGGCACACCTTCTCAAATGTCTTCAAGAATAATGTAATCTCATTCAGACTCTCACCAGATGAATCCATCTCGGGGAGCCCAAATAGATACCTCAATATAGTCAAACCCTCTAGTCTAGAAACAATAAAAAGATAATCAGTATTTGTATGTTGCCTCAGAACCAGCAATTAGAGCATCTTAGTACAAGTACTGGACTTTAATGTCCAAATGCAAAAATAAGAATATAACATTTCCCAGTCAGTAAGATACTAAGAATTAATTTCGTATAAGACCTAACTATAAAATCAGTAACAAACTTGCAAGCGAAAGATGTGAACTCATGCCCAAGACTTTTGTCAGAGTGCCAAAAATCAACCTACATACTCCTAATAAACATAGAGAATCAGCAAAATGCAAGCCACAGACAACAAAGGTACTTTAGCACCTGATCTCAATGGACATTCCCTACAAACATAAAACTAGATATAGTAACTATACCCATTACTTCTTTATAGGTTTGATGTTACTGATATATTGAAAAACAAAACGAGTGATTGATACTTACTTCTCACCATATTGACTTAGGGCAATAGCACCTAGTGTCATGGAATAAATCGTTTCCACAAAAAAATCTGTTCGATGATTAGAAACAATATATTTTGTGAGCTTCTTCCAGCACTTCAACAAAGAGGAACAGCAACCCCAACTATCCACAGTTGATGATTCATGGTAAGTATCACTGTCTTCTTTGTCATGTACATCTTGGTTGGAAGTTTGGATTTGTGAAACTATCAAAGTTACTGCACTTCTACAGGTGTACGAACAAGCCAATTCCTTGAATGCCACCGAACATGCAAACAGTTCTCTGCCAACAGGCAAAACCTGAGACATAATTTCGTAGCATGATTATTATGATTATGAAGTAAAGAAATATATATAACAAAATATGAGCCTAGCTAAGTTGATTAAGGGTGCACATGTACACCTAGATGGCTAAACCACAAGTTTGAATCCTCTCCTACTTGAATTTAGGTGCATATTTCTTCTTAATTGAAAGCCACCTGGTTCCTCCTAGGTTCATCTTTCCTTTTTCCCATAGAATGAAGCAGTAGCTCAAGGAAGATTAACAAAGGTTTTGAGTGCCCCAAATATGAAAATCTATGTGACAAAATTACAGATCCCATTGGCTATTGGAAATGGTGCCAATTTGTTAAAAATTGCTAATACAAGTTATCAAATATGCACAAATACTCAGGTGTAGGTGAGCCTATTTCAACGATCCCATTTGTGCTATACAAGACAATCAGTGCAGATCTATGGCTGTGTATAGTTTATTACACCTACTGTTTTGTCTATTTTGTATCTTGTCACAAGCGTTGAACTTGCTCTTGAATTTTTCCATGAATGTAAGGGCCTCTGGTCGACTCTGTGAGAATATGATTCTCCGAAGATAACTGATTTTGTAGCTGAAAGTGATTCTCTAGGATACTCTTATACACAGGATGCAGAATCACTTCATAGAATCACGAGAAGCTTTTTCTTTTCAGCTTCCAGCCCCTTGGTTCATTAAAGAGAATCACTTCACACACTTTACAGAACTAGGCTAGAATCGCGCCTTCTGAAAAACGATTGGTACATCTTCACTGATTTTGCATGAGAATCCCCTCCATGAAGTTGTACCAAACGGGCTAAATATGCGCCTTTTTGGGGGTAATTTTATAATTTATAAAATTTCCACTTCCATTTTGAAATAATTTAAATAAACTTTTCAGCTGATGTCTAGAAAAAAAACATTAAGAACTGCATCATAGTAAAAGTTTTTAACAGGATTCATTGAACTTTCCTTCATCCAAAGATTTGTTGTTCAGAATACACAACCTCCTGGAAGATATTATGTTCATCATAGTGTTAAGGAAGAATTTATCGAGAGGGAATCAATACACAAACCAAAAGAAACATACCTGGCAGAGCATCAAGAGGTGATGCATAATAGAAGAGCACTCATGAACAGCATTGTCATTCAGGGTCCTATATTTAACGCAAATAATTAGTTTTCATACATAAATGGATATGTTTCACTTAAATAATGTCGTAGTTGTGTGTTTACTCTTCAGTAAAAATCTTCTTGTTATTAGATGGGTCGGTACTAAAGATGGATGCAAGAGATCTGAATAAAGGTATCCTCCATTGCAGCATAAGACCATTTGTAGAAGGCACTCTTTCCAACGTCATCTTATCAGCTGACAAACACTCAATGGTACAGTTCTGCAATATCTTCCTAAGAATCCTTGTGACTCCCATCTTCCAAAGCAATGCCTGAATTAAAGAAATGAGAAGAGCATCAGAGAAACAATTACGAAAAACCATAAATAACAGAGAACCTCTCACCTTGCCATTTGGATGTTCAGATAATTTCACAATAAACTTGAGCAACTGATGCACCTAGAAAAAAACATATTAACATAAGAGAATTCAGATCAGTGATGCTGAGTGCTATAAATGATGAGAGAACATAACCGAACAAAAAAGGGCAACCTAAAGATGTGTTATAAACCTCTTTGTTATGGAAAGCAGATTCTAGGCACAACTAGATATTTCTCTCATAAATAAAAGATGTGCAGCTCTCCTGAGAAAAAAAAAAGGCACAACTAGATATGTGCTGCTGTACATAATAAAATGAATCTTCTCAGACAATGCATAAGTCTGCCTGTTAATTTCATTTATAATCCTATTGACAAAAAAAATGAATCATGGGCAACGCGGACAAGAGGCTCCTGCCAGAATCTAGCAGGTTTTCAGGAATTAACTTGCCAACAGTTTGTCTCGCCAGCATCATGTCTTTTAGGGTGTTATTTCAGTGGAATATTTTCATGTAATATGTTAGAAACACACAGAATTAAAAATAAATAAAGCAAACCAACCAGGGGGTCAACTAAAAGAAGTCTTATAGATTGACCCAATTCCTGGATAATAGGGTGTTCGGCTTGATGAACTCAACCTAGATGAGATGTTCCACATAGGATGATCCCACAAATTCTGGTGGATGCCACCATCCCTCAAGTTTCAATTAATTATGTTTTTTTGTGAGGTGGTGATATCAGTTCCATTCCTCACCCTAAACAAGTGGCTTAGAATCGGGGCAAGGATGATATGATTTTTCATGACGCCGTTCCTCAAACTAAACGTGCTATATTAACCACTTTCAGGTGTAACTCAGAAATTAATTCCTCTTTAGTTGTGTCGATAGAAAACAGGTCTTGCATTACCGCCAGCACAAGCTTATGACTTCTTTCTTTTCGAAAAAACATTGGTAAAAACAAAACATGGCATTTCACGGAAACCCAGTTAGCTCCAGAACTTTCAACAGTGATGCATCAATAATCGCCATATGGAGGCAAAACCATATTGTGCAACAAAATCACTGCACATTATCATACCTTAAATATCTCTTTTTCAGACAGGGAAGCTTCATCAACTTTATCATTTAACCATGTAAAAATTGGGCGAAGAAGCACAACTGCACACTCAATTTTTTCAGAGGCGACACGAATAATGAAAATTCGAAGCATGTCTTGTATGACCATCAAAGCCTACAAGAATTATCTGGTCTGTATAAGAATTTGCTGAAGTGAAAAACTTGTCTGCTTCGGATTGACAAAAAAAAAAAGTAAAGCCAGTACATACCGAAGTGGCAAAATTATCAATGATATGAGCTAATCTATCAAGTTGTGGCATCAATCTCACAAGTAATATGGCTACATGTTCAGGATGCAGGTACCAGTTCACCTCATTCTCCACTTGAGGCCCTAGAACTGTTCCAGTACTCAAAGATCTAACAGCACTCAGCGAAGGAAGGTTGACTTTCCACAGCCATATGCCTTCATCTGGGAAAAGATCACCCTTACAGTACAGACAACATATTAGCATTACAAGGCAAAAAAAATATAAATATGAAATATGGTACCATGACTTTACAGGAAAAGGAAATTTGTTATCACCATAATGGGTCATTTTTTGAGGAACTACCTCATCCTAGGATAGGTGGATCCATCATGCAATCATCCATGATGTGATGGAAACCATTCTTTCACAAACTAAACATCACTTAAAGTACAAGCGTAGCCAAAATGCTTACCAGAAGACACAGGAGACTAAAAGCATCCTTTGGGCCTAATGGCACTGATGCATTGGTAAATGAATCATGGGCAACGCGGACAAGAGGCTCCTGCCAGAATCTAGCAGGTTTTCAGGAATTAACTGGCCAACAGTTGTCTGGCCAGCATCATGTCTTTTAGGGTGTTATTTCAGTGGAATCTTTTTATGTAATATGTTAGAAACACACAGAATTAAAAAATAAATAAAGCAAACCAACCCAGAAATAAAGGGGGTAAACTAAAAAAAGGCTAGATTGACCAAATTCCTGGATAATAGGGTGTTCGGCTTGATCAACTCAACCTAGATGAGATTTTCCATATAGGATGATCCCACAAATTCTGGTGGATGCCACCATCCCTCAAGTTTCAATTATTTATGTTTTTTGTGAGCAATGAGGTGGTGATACATAAGTTCCATTCCTCTAAGATGATCCCACAAATTCTAGTGGATGACAACATCCCTCAAGTTTAAATTAATTATGTTTTTTGTGAACAATGAGGCAGTGATATCAATTCCATTGCTCACCCTAAACAAGTGGCTTAGGATCAGAGCATGGATGATATGATTTTTCATGACGCCAGTCCTCAAACTAAACGTGCTATATTAACCACTTTCAGGTGTAACTCAGAAACTAATTCCTCTTTAATTGTGTCGATACAAAACAGATCTTGTATTACCATCAGCGCACGCTTATGACTTCTTTTTTTGAAAAAAAATTGGTAAAAACAAAACATCGCATTTCTCACGGAAACCCAGTTAGCTCCAGAACTTTCAACAGTAATGCATCAATAATCGCCATATGGAGGCAAAACCATATTGTGCAACAAAAGCTCAGCACATTATAATACCTTAAATATCTCTTTTTCAGACATGGAAGCTTCATCAACTTTATCATTTAACCATGTAAAAATTGGGCGAAGAAGCACAACTGCACACTCAATTTTTTCAGAGGCGACACGAATAATGAAAACTCGAAGCATGTCTTGTATTACCATCAAAGCCTACAAGAATTATCTGGTCTCTGTAAGAATCTGCTGAAGTGAAAAACTTATCTGCTTCGGATTGACAAGAAACAAAAACAAAAGTAAAGCCAGTACATACCGAAGTAGCAAAATTATCAATGATATGAGCTAATCTATCAAGCTGTGGCATCAATCTCACAAGTAATATGGCTACATGTTCAGGATGCAGGTACCAGTTCACCTCATTCTCCACTTGAGGCCCTAGAACTGTTCCAGTACTCAAAGATCTAACAGCACTCAGCGAAGGAAGGTTGACTTTCCACAGCCATATGCCTTCATCTGGGAAAAGATCACCCTTACAGTACAGGCAAAATATTAGCATTCCAACGGAAAAAAAAACTCTATAAATATGGTACCAGTACTTTACGGGAAAAGGAAATTTGTTATCACCATAATGGGGCATGTTCTGAGGAAATTTTCAATCATCCATGAATACGGTGCATGCTTATAAGGGATGATTTGATGGAAACCATTCTTCCGCAAACTAAACATGTCACTTAAAGTACAAGCGTAGCCAAAATGCTTACCAGAAGACACAGGAGACTAAAAGCATCCTTTGGGCCTAATGGCACTGATGCATTGGTGGCCTCAACATTTTCAAGAAGGCGATGAAACAGACCAGGGGCCCAATTACACAATGGCCAGCAAGCGACTGCTGACGTAATAAGATGACAAACAACACCAAAACTGATAGCAAAAGTAGGAAACATGAAAGACAAATCTGCAGCACATGCTGCTAGTCTTGGGCTGTATGAATTGCAAATGTGTGTTAGAAATAGAGAGAGACTGGGAGATCAAGGGGGAGGGGTAAGGATCATAAAACAGAATGTGATATATACAACCTGACTTCTCGATGTAGCTGCAGAAGAGTGCTAAGAAGCTTTTTGTTGCGATATTGCTCTTTTGTTTCCTGCGAAGAAAAATAATTCAAGACAACAAATATAAGCAGCTTGGAATATACTGTGCTCATAAACAGAAGATATATATCCACATTGACAGAAAGTGGATTTGGCACCCATATTTGCGCGCGCCCTCAACATCCCAACCGCCGGTGGCTTCTATTTGTGACTCACGCCTCACGGCGGCACCACAGGCAGCGACGCGGACCTTCGGATGGATGCAGGCCCCATCACGTCGTCCTACTCTCTATCTCTCACCCTTATCTCTTGCAGAGCACAAGAATCTGATGGAAGCGGGCTTGCTTAGCGTAGGCAAATAGCTGGCCCCGCAGGCTGCCGCCCTCCCAAAGCGCCAAAGCCATCACTTGCCACCACAGCCTCATCCACCAGCGCAAATGCCGCCCCGCCTGACCACTGCGTAGCTCCATGGTGCGCATCTCCTCCATCCACTGCTTCCTGCGCGAGTGCAATTGTAGCACGCCGTCGAACTCGCGTTCACGCAGAGGCAGCCTCTGCCTCAGTTAATTCGTCAGGCATGGCTCCTGCTCATCAGGGCGACGAGCTGCATCCGGCCATGGGCAAAAGTGAATGTACTGGCAGGCGCTGTAGCCATACTGAGCTGACTCCATCCAGTTTAACGGCAGCTGGCAACACCGTCATGCCACGTGCAAGGATCAAGGATCAGCACCACGCTGGGACGGCTGGGATGTTGAGGGTGCGAGCTCCACTGGGCGTGGTTGAATTATCGAAATGGCATAAACATTAGGACAATGAGGCTTACACGTAATATAGAAAGGAGATTTATCAACAAAACAAGTGTGGGAATCATGAGATCAACAAGAGCTTGTTCATGAGTTCGGTCTAGAAGCAATTCCGTGGTAGAACTCAGTTCAGCCCCTTCATCAACAAGGTAATCTAAAGAAAGAAAAATAGTGATGAGTTACCACAAAAATGGCACATGAAGCTAATTTACTTCAGGAACATGATAATTTGAATATATGGCACTATCAAAAAAAAATCCCATCATGGTGAAAAAATATTAAAAAAATGATATTCTTACCATAACTATTGGATAAGCGCTCCAGCATAGACTTGCAGTTCAACAGGACAATGTATATAACAGTAATTGCACCTTCTTCAAAAAGGGACGAAGCCACAGCCTGCATCAACAGCAAAATGTTAGGCATACCATTGCAAATAAGAAGTTGCGAATAAACGAGTGTTCTATCACTATCAGGATGAATTTCTTACCTTATCATCCGAAATAAATGCTAAAATGCGGAAAGCTGTTGTTAATTGGACCACAGAGGTGCTGCACAACGCAACTCCGTCAAAGTACTTATCAGTAACAAGTTTACCAAGAAGATTATCAATGACCTGACCATCTGAACTATTATTTGAATCTGCAACTACATTTTCGACATCTATTGAGTCTGACACGAGAACATTTCCAGAAGAGAGATGAGCATCGCCACCAGCTGCTAGAATAGCAGAATAACGAAGAAGCCCACGAGCACCATTTCTCTGATAAACAACACCGGCATCAATCCATTCAAGCAACCTTGTTGGCGCGTCTTTTCGATTCGAACCAGGAGAAGATGAATGAAGCGCCTTGTGCAGATCAACAGCAAATCCAATCCATGATTTAAGTGATGAAGCAGTTGAATCTGTAACCAAAATTTCAAGAATTTCTGCAGCTGAATGGAAGATCGCAAGACCCAAAGGCGACCCTCCTGCAGTCACAAAGTCAGAAAGAGATGTAAGCTTGCACTATACAAAACTAGAGAAGTTAATAATCCAGAAGAATAATGACTATCCCAACCATTCTTAGTCATGACTGAATCAAGATTCTTGTACGAAGAGAGAGAGCTCAAAAGGACAGATATTGCCTGCAACAGGAATAGTTACAGTCATCAACTTAACAAGCGCCATGAAAGAAAGATATTTCTAGACAGACAACACATACCTCAGGGAAGTATCCAAGAGCTAGCAACGCTTGCCGACCAGAATCACACCTGTATCACCAATACTGGTTCTATGAACATATGCAGTGAACGTCATATATAGTTTTTTTATTTCCCAGACAACCAGGAGAGTTTCATTAGGTAATACTAGTTGAAGAGTAAGTTATCAAATATAAATTTTATCAATTAAGCTATATAAAAGTTATAGATATTTAACTAAAAAGAACAAGAGGAAACCATTCAAATCAGAGAAATATCAACATAATATTTGTGAATTTTAAAATTCTTGATAACGAAATCGATAATATGTCTACAATATAGTTTCATAACACGATACTGAGTGCTGAACACTAAATAAAAGAGTGAATGGCACAAAACTACAACTATTTATGTCATCGTATAACTTCGTATAAT
>LAPY01005170.1:2022-14097 GCA_000970635.1 Eragrostis tef | reverse complement strand
TACTGAGCTGACTCCATCCAGTTTAACGGCAGCTGGCAACACCGTCATGCCACGCGCAAGGATCAAGGATCAGCTGATCAGCACCACGCTGGGACCGGTGGGATGTTGAGGGTGCGAGCTCCACTGGGCGTGGTTGAATTACCGAAATAGCATAAACAATAGGACAATGAGGCTTACACGTAATATAGAAAGGATATTTATCAACAAAACAAGTGTGGGAATCATGAGATCAACAAGAGCTTGTTCATGAGTTCGGTCTAGAAGCAATTCCGTGGTAGAACTCAGTTCAGCCCCTTCATCAACAAGGTAATCTAAAGAAAGAAAAATAGTGATGAGTTACCACAAAAATGGCACATGAAGCTAATTTACTTCAGGAACATGATAATTTGAATATATGACATTATCAAAAAAAAATCCCATCATGGTGAAAAAAAGTATTAAAAAATGATATTCTTACCATAACTATTGGATAAGCGCTCCAGCATAGATTTGCAGTTCATCAGGACAATGTATATAACAGTAATTGCACCTTCTTCAAAAAGGGACGAAGCCACAGCCTGCATCAACAGCAAACTGTTAGGCATACCATTGCATAAGAAGTTGCGAATAAACGAGTGTTCTATCACTATCAGGATGAATTTCTTACCTTATCATCCGAAATAAATGCTAAAATGCGGAAAGCGGTTGTTAATTGGACCACAGAGGTGCTGCACAACGCAACTCCGTCAAAGTACTTATCAGTAACAAGTTTACCAAGAAGATTATCAATGACCTGACCATCTGAACTATTATTTGAATCTGCAACTACATTTTCGACATCTATTGAGTCTGACACGAGAACATTTCCAGAAGAGAGATGAGCATCGCCACCAGCTGCTAGAATAGCAGAATAACGAAGAAGCCCACGAGCACCATTTCTCTGATAAACAACACCAGCATCAATCCATTCAAGCAACCTTGTTGGCGCGTCTTTTCGATTCGAACCAGGAGAAGATGAATGAAGCGCCTTGTGCAGATCAACGGCAAATCCAATCCATGATTTAAGTGATGAAGCAGTTGAGTCTGTAACCAAAATTTCAAGAATTTCTGCAGCTGAATGGAAGATTGCAAGACCCAAAGGCGACCCTCCTGCAGTCACAAAGTCAGAAAGAGATGTAAGCTTGCACTATACAAAACTAGAGAAGTTAATAATCCAGAAGAATAATGACTATCCCAACCATTCTTAGTCATGACTGAATCAAGATTCTTGTACGAAGAGAGAGAGCTCAAAAGGACAGATATTGCCTGCAACAGGAATAGTTACAGTCATCAACTTAACAAGCGCCATGAAAGAAAGATATTTCTAGACAGACAACACATACCTCAGGGAAGTATCCAAGAGCTAGCAACGCTTGCCGACCAGAATCAGACCTGTATCACCAATACTGGTTCTATGAACATATGCAGTGAACGTCATATATAGTTTTTTTATTTCCCAGACAACCAGGAGAGTTTCATTAGGTAATACTAGTTGAAGAGTAAGTTATCAAATATAAATTTTATCAATTAAGCTATATAAAAGTTATAGATATTTAACTAAAAAGAACAAGAGGAAACCATTCAAATCAGAGAAATATCAACATAATATTTGTGAATTTTAAAATTCTTGATAACGAAATCGATAATATGTCTACAATATAGTTTCATAACACGATACTGAGTGCTGAACACTAAATAAAAGAGTGAATGGCACAAAACTACAACTATTTATGTCAAGGTTTCAGAAAAGTACAACTTTTGGAACCTAATTTAGAGAACTACAACTATTTTGAGCATGTGTTTCCAAAAGCTACAACTTTTGCTTCTGGCCCCACATGTCAATCTCAGTTTGAGAACACTACAACTTGTGAGGCTGACATGTGGGACTAGACACAAAAGTTGTAGCTTTCTGAAACCCATGGTCAAAATAGTTGTAGTTCGCTGAAATAGGTTTCAAAAGTTGTAGTTTTCTAAAACCTTGACACCAATAGTTGTAGTTGAGTTTTGTGCAATTCACTCTTAAAAAAAACAATCTCAAAATTGTAGCCTCCCATATTATTTCACACAACTATTCATGTTACAAGCAATTTCACACAGCAAACATTTACTCCAATACTGACCTCGAAATGGCACATAGTTCCCAAAGAACCCACAATAGTTCATCAGAATTCGGAAGAACAGAAAGTATCCTGTTTGCAGCACTTCCCTGTAGGCAGAGCAATTAAATCATCAATAGAAACACAAAAGAGAGTTCAAGTCACATCTGTTATTTACAACTAAAATTTGTTCCAACAGAAGTATAACTGTTATGATAACTACATTATGCATAAAATGACTCATAGCTTGATGCAGTGAATGGATTTCATAAGAATGTGTGTATGCCCAGGGGCCAGGGCGTCAACACTGAGGTGTGATGTTGTGGCAGTGAGCAGATACACTGTACAGGAGGGTGGTGAGGGTTTTTGTTTTTTTTTTTTTGGGAGGGGGTATAAGAGAGTACTTGTGCACCCTTTCTTTCATGATGGCATTCTCTTTACTTGTTTAAAAAGAAGAGCCTCCAAACAATACCCACTAAAGTTAGAATTCGAAATTTAATTTGAATTGTTTAATATCATCTGTTCTCCCTTAAAACTAATAGGCACTGCAACAAATGCAGCACAAGATACTTCTTTTCCAAGTATGCATGCCAGTGGTCGATATATTCAGTGTGTCAAATAGATATGCAAGGTTCACATGAAATAAGCTTGTACAAACCACTTTCAGATGTAACTCTATGATCATTGCAATTTCTTGTGGGCGGCAGAAGAACCCTTTTGATAAAAGAACGAAAGCCTGTCGAAGGGTGATGCATTCTGTTTTACTCATATTTTCGGTATCTTGAAGAGAGAGAACTATAAGTTCAGTTGCTTCGGGTTGACTGAGCAAAAAGGATATCCCTGAGAGCAGAAAAGAACAATTCTGTCACACTTCAGAAATACAAATAAAGATGATTTAGTTTAAGGGAAAATGCAAATCAAACCTGAACGACAAAAGAGGAGGGAGAGGACAATAGATTCAATTGATAATGCTAACCCCATCCAAATTTCGGCAGCAGGCCCACTAGCTGAATGCAATACAGGTGAGGACAATAAGGCTGCTGACAAAGGGAAAAAACTCGTTTCCTGCATATAAAGAATATAAAAGTAAGAAGTCGTATTTTAAAATATATACATCTGTAAAGCTTCTATAACAAGTGCATTCATAAGTCATAACCAACTGATTGTCGAAAAACAAGTAATCTTATTGTAAAAAGGGAAGTGCTAATAGAGTTGTCTAAATGAGCACACTGGCTTTGGGTTTGAAAACAAAAAAGAGCAGGTTGGTACTGCTGTATAGTGTAAACTTGTTAGTCACAGAGAATACTACATTAATATATTAGATAACATTTACTTGGATAAAAATGTTGCTTCTTGCAGCATGTCACCAGAGGTTGGAACTTAAGCTAAGCGGAACCAGCTCGTCCACACTCCACACTATTCTTATCTGATGGAGCAGTCGCCATTGTCACTCACCTAGCCAAGCAACCCGCCTCTCTCCCTCGTCCTTATCTCACCAAAACGACCTAGACGCCAGCAAAACGAACCCCCCCCCCAACCCACCAAACATTCCCCCATCCAGTGGCGGGTCAGAGGTCGGAGCCGGCGCCGTAGCAATCAGTTAGCAGCAGAGGCTTCCTTTCGATCAAAAACTGCTGCACTATCGTGATGTAACCAAGTCGTCGAGTAGCTTGTGTTCGCCTCAAATATGGTGGTTTGGAAGGTCAATGGGTGAAGAGGCTTGTTGCCGGCTGCCACGCAGACGCCGGCGAAGGGCCTGGCGGCAGCACTGACAGGGCACCGGCCACTAATTGAGAAGATGGACGTCGGCAGGCCACTAGTGCCACGGCAGCTGGTGAGGGCCAAGGGGAGCAGCCGAGGCATTGTATGTCAGCAGACCACAAGACTTAACACCCTGCATGCTCCGTCAGGCAAGGGAATACTTGCGCCTGGAAAACAGGACCAGACACCGTAAATTGTGGGTGGATCGCAAACTGGCCTGTTGGATGGCGCTAATACTCAAGCGCGGTAGCAGGTCACACTCGACACCACCAACCGACTGCAAGATTGGGGGCAACGGGTCGGCAGCGGAAAGGGGAAATGTTGGTTAAATTTCAGACAGGGCTAGTAGCCCACTCCAATCTGTATATAGATATTCCTAGTAATGGGCAGTGTAAATTGCTTAAAATGCAAGTAGCCTGTCATAGATCAGTATATAGATATCCCTAGAAATGGAAATGATATGTTGAAGACCCTACAACATCAATAACCAACCCCTTCCTCAACCATGCACGTAACATATTCAACTTCAAATTAACTACGATGTGGATGACAATGAATAAGGAAAAATAAACATCCAAGAGAAAAAATTGCAGATTGACCAATAGCGCTAAACAAACTCTGATAATGATTACAGTATAAATAGGTAAAGAATAAACGCAGAAAAACAATAATGCATATTCGCAGTCTTACCTGGATAAGAGATAACAAATATGGATCAGTATCAAATTGCAAGAAACTGTACTTGGAAGAAGATATAAGGCCAATTGTTGATTGGTACGACAGTAAGCCTTCCAAGTGTCCAGATTTAGATATCCTTCTAGCATAAGACACTGGTGAGGGATCTTCAATGGGCCCACAAAAATTCATCAATTTCTGCATCAGCGTTTGTAAGCAGAGTCATTGCTAGCCCACTTCACTTCAACGGAGAATGAAACAACGTAAAAATACATGTAAGGAACATTTGCCAGTATTGCCCGTAAATGGGCAGTCATTTACTCACCAACATTTCAGCAAGTTCCACACTAGCAGATAGAAGAAATGGGACTTTATCGGTAGAAAGTTCACCAGGCAGATTGGAAACCACCTTGACAACTTCAGACTGTAAAACCAAATCAAAAGTTTTGTATCTCATCTACATAATACACTTTAGATCGAAAACACAAGGTCAGCAGAGGTCCAAACCTCATATTTAGATAGTATCTCATAGAAACGCAAGCGTTGTAGAACATATGCAGAGAGAGAGGCAATATCATGCCTTTCTTTTTCTAGTAGAAGCTTCAACAAAGAGCAATAACCATCACTGCTGCCAACAGATATATTATTGTGATCACTTTGCGGCCACCATCCCAAGAAAGCTTCACATCCAAAACCATGCCGAGTAATATGCTCGACAATACCAAGGAGAAGCAAAGTGGTAGCGGGAGATTTTGGGGTCTCCCAACATAGCAGATTAATGATTTGCTCCATCCCACCAGTACAAAGAAAGTAAAAACAACTCTCCTTTGAGGTGCATAGTAGGAGAACCAAACTCAAAGATGATCCCAACCATTTATTCTAAAAAAGAATTGTGACAAGGTAAAGATTCTTGAAATTCATTGAACAGGCATAGAGATTCTTAAATAATGTAACATAAGTACCTGAGATTGGCATGGCAGATCAAGCAAGGAAATGTCCTGGTAATACGGAAAGCACTTGTTAAACAAATCAACTAGGATCCTGGTCGTGGGCAACTCAGCATCTACTCCAATGCCAAATCCACCATCGTTTAAAATACTCCTATCAGCAACAGCACTGACATTTGTCCAAATTTCAGAGAGCTCATGGCCAGCTTCAATGAGAATTTTGTTAATGGACTGAAGATCATAATTACTCTTCGCGATGACATTGTCAAAATCTTGATCACATGTATGTATGATGTGGTTTGTGCTAGCTGTCACATATTTAGATATAGCCGAGCTAACTATATTTCTTAGGTTAGGAACAAGATTTTCCACATCAGACATTTGGTACAACTTAAGAGTCAAATGTAGAACTTTTTTCACTTCAGTTGATAAGTCCAACTCGGTAACTTGAAAACTCAATGGTTTCAGTGAAGATAGGGATTCTTCAAATGTCAATTTGGATGAGTGTAATGCCGGTGGGAGGTCTTCAAGCTTTCCCTCTGATGGAGAGCTAACAACATTCGCAAGAGAATTGTCCAGACCAAGTTCTATGTTGAACTGACCAAGATCTTCTGCGGTATTACCATAAATAACAAGAGTGAGGCTGCGATAAGTTCCCCGCAGCACTAAATGATTTGTCACAATAGCCTGTAAATCAAGAAAAAGAAATAAATTTGTATGGCACAAAAGAGTGACTCACAGTCTATCATGTCATAATGGAAAGAACAAGACAATCAGATGTTACAGATCCACAATGCCAGCAGAAATTCTAAAACGAGAGAGACTAGCAAAATAGAGTCAAGTACACAACAGGTCAATAATCGTGTTTGCTTTTACTTCCAGTTTTACGCCCAGATTCCCTCAACATGTACATTGTCAGCATCCAAACCCTAACTTATTTGAGGTTTGGGGGTCAGATGGAGTATTTTTAAAGAGTAAATTTCGAAAACAGATACTACTTTGACACGTGTTGCAAAAATCTGAACTTTTGGAGCTAGTTGCAGAAAACTATAATTATTTTGCGATTTGTTGCGAAACCAAAACGTTTTGCTGCCACCACTATATATATTACCAATAAGCTGGCACTGGCCACTGCTGTCATAGCTTACAACTTTGCTTCAAGATTTGGAATGGCAAACCTTGGTTTTTGTCACTCAAAGCTTCTTTCTTATTCTAGATAATGAAAATGAAATCTAGGGAAATGATAAGATTTATAAAAACCCTTCTACATGTCTTTCACACAAGGAAAAGGAGCAAACTAATTTACACACTATACAAAAAAAAAGATTTTTACTAAACTTTTTACTAAATGGGTCTTAACAAACAACTTAAAATCAGCACTTATTCTCAAAAAAAAAATCAGCACTCTTCAAATGTCACTCAGGAAAAATCAGTGGCCTGTAATAATACAGCTGCTAATAGATCTCAAAGAAATAATAATTACAGGTCCTAGAACCTTTCCACTGACATATTCGATACACACAAATAATTACCTTTAAATCAAGAAATGACAGTTAAAACTTCAGTCTGATCATCAGAACAAGAGAAATAATATCAGGAAACACATGAAGAAAATAGTGAGCCCCATCCTTAGCTGAGAATGCTCCGTGACATATGCATATGCATGCCTAAATCAATCCACGATATCTTCTAAGGTGAAGGATTGATATTCCTTTTAGGAAGTAATGATAGAACAGAATTGAGCTACACTACCTCTTGATTCAGAATAGGAATAGGATTCAATGCAGTGAACTGTCAATCATCAAACTAACTAACTTAACATATGAATTTTTTGAACTTTATAACATGCTCTTGCGCCAAGGCACTGTGCCAGGGAAGGAGTAGGACAAAATATCGTATGAACAAAATGCTGCAGTACTGTAGGAATGGCTGCAGGGATTGGGAAGGCACCATATCCTAAACAAGTCAAGTTGTGATAGTCTAGAGATGAAACCCAACAAGATCCACCGATAAAGCGGATCAAGAGAAGTTAAAAAGAAAAAAGATATCAGTAAAACGAGGCCAATCACCTAAGTCATGGTCGTACACATGGATTGCTGGTTTCCATGAACTCCGGTCCAAGGAAAGTTTGATTCCATTCCTTCAACTCCAATTATTGTAAGAATGTCTACTTACCTAAATGACTCAGGATTAGGACTATATATAGATGGCACCATATAGTACGTGACCAGAATTACTCTAGTAGTCAAATTGACTAGGTCAGATTGTTTGGCTGGTTTCTATCTATTATCTAAATAAGAGGCATCATCTCTTGGTAGTTAAGCAAAGAAATATAAATTTTTCTCCAGTCTGAGTCTCTTCCCGCCTCAAATTCTTGACTAGCAAGGGAGGCGAGCTCTCGACCAGTCGATCATAGGCAGGTGCCCAACCCTCACACCTTGGATCCTTACCCAACCAAAGTATAAAACAATCCTTAGCAAGTAAAACCTTCGAATATATGAAAAGACAATAAAGAAAGAACAAGCAGCAGTTAAGAGAACATGACAAAAAACTAGAAAGTAAGAACCATTTGTCGTACCTCAACTTCTAGCACGTTGGATGAAGAGTGTGAATATAAGAATGGCTGGCAAAGACGCCTAAATCGGGACTCCCCATCGCAGTGAACAAAGACTTCCAAAGCAAATGAAGGTGGAGATGTAGCACTGTACGTAAAATCAACAGCAATCAGAGATCGTAGCTCAAGATAAACAAAAACACCAGATCTTGAACACATGATAAACTGTGTGCCTACTCCTGGCAAAATGGCCAGCAGGTCTAGTTATAATACGACTTTCAAACTAAAGGAAACTGGAATTTTGCATATCTTTGCAAACCATATATGGATAATTTCCATAACTCCTGAAATAATGTCCTCTATAGATCTCAGATCATAGACCATACCCATGCAAAAATCAAGAAACAAAATCTCATTGCAGCATACAAGACAATTTGCTAGTCTGAAAGTGCAAAGTAGTGTGTAACAGTATATTTGCAATACAACACTTCAACTTTTTCAATATCTCATATTTTGCTTATGCCATTTTGCATAATTAAAAACATTCACTTGCAACCTTGACTAAACCAGACAGCTGTTTGAGAAATCTTATTAGAACTTATATGTCAGATTTCCAAATAGTTTATAAAATTTCCCAAGTTAGGTGTTTTCATAGGATAGGAATAGCTCTACCATTGACACTACAACTGTATGTGCGTTAAGTTTCTGGCCTAACATAACTTGTATGGGAATAAATTTTAAAGGCTGATGCAGGCATGGATGAAGTGAGACAAATTTCAGAACAGTAAGAATATATATTTGTTAAGGTAATTTGGTATAAATTAAAAAGCAACTTTTGACTCTTTTTGCCACTTGTATTCATCAAAATAAATTATCTACTATGGCTGCCATTGTGAAATATATAAGAAAATGGAGCCCTCGCAAACACCTAAAAAGGCTTCAACGTTTAAAATAGACATAAAGGCCCTATCCAACTTGTACCTAATAATTCCATTATTTGTCATGTGCAGATGCAGAGTCATACAAATATATTGGAATAGGGATACTTCAAACATTATTATGTGCAGAGTCATACAAATCATCAAAGTAGGGAAACTTCAAAGGTAACCAGACATAAAGCATTACTCATTTTTCAACGAACCACAGCAGAATAAAAGTTCAACAAAGAAGACTTCAATGGAGAAAAAATTCTATCACAAGTGATTGTTACATTGAGGAGTGATATTTTATGCTGACTATAAAAAATGATAAATAGATGACATAAATGCCAAAAAAAATAATGTTCAGAATAAATGCTTCTCAACCAGTCGATCATAGGCAGGTGCCCAACCCTCACACCTTGGATCCTTACCCAACCAAAGTATAAAACAATCCTTAGCAAGTAAAACCTTCGAATATATGAAAAGACAATAAAGAAAGAACAAGCAGCAGTTAAGAGAACATGACAAAAAACTAGAAAGTAAGAACCATTTGTCGTACCTCAACTTCTAGCACGTTGGATGAAGAGTGTGAATATAAGAATGGCTGGCAAAGACGCCTAAATCGGGACTCCCCATCGCAGTGAACAAAGACTTCCAAAGCAAATGAAGGTGGAGATGTAGCACTGTACGTAAAATCAACAGCAATCAGAGATCGTAGCTCAAGATAAACAAAAACACCAGATCTTGAACACATGATAAACTGTGTGCCTACTCCTGGCAAAATGGCCAGCAGGTCTAGTTATAATACGACTTTCAAACTAAAGGAAACTGGAATTTTGCATATCTTTGCAAACCATATATGGATAATTTCCATAACTCCTGAAATAATGTCCTCTATAGATCTCAGATCATAGACCATACCCATGCAAAAATCAAGAAACAAAATCTCATTGCAGCATACAAGACAATTTGCTAGTCTGAAAGTGCAAAGTAGTGTGTAACAGTATATTTGCAATACAACACTTCAACTTTTTCAATATCTCATATTTTGCTTATGCCATTTTGCATAATTAAAAACATTCACTTGCAACCTTGACTAAACCAGACAGCTGTTTGAGAAATCTTATTAGAACTTATATGTCAGATTTCCAAATAGTTTATAAAATTTCCCAAGTTAGGTGTTTTCATAGGATAGGAATAGCTCTACCATTGACACTACAACTGTATGTGCGTTAAGTTTCTGGCCTAACATAACTTGTATGGGAATAAATTTTAAAGGCTGATGCAGGCATGGATGAAGTGAGACAAATTTCAGAACAGTAAGAATATATATTTGTTAAGGTAATTTGGTATAAATTAAAAAGCAACTTTTGACTCTTTTTGCCACTTGTATTCATCAAAATAAATTATCTACTATGGCTGCCATTGTGAAATATATAAGAAAATGGAGCCCTCGCAAACACCTAAAAAGGCTTCAACGTTTAAAATAGACATAAAGGCCCTATCCAACTTGTACCTAACAATTCCATTATTTGTCATGTGCAGATGCAGAGTCATACAAATATATTGGAATAGGGATACTTCAAACATTATTATGTGCAGAGTCATACAAATCATCAAAGTAGGGAAACTTCAAAGGTAACCAGACATAAAGCATTACTCATTTTTCAACGAACCACAGCAGAATAAAAGTTCAACAAAGAAGACTTCAATGGAGAAAAAATTCTATCACAAGTGATTGTTACATTGAGGAGTGATATTTTATGCTGACTATAAAAAATGATAAATAGATGACATAAATGCCAAAAAAAAAATGTTCAGAATAAATGCTTCTCACCCAACAAGTGTTATGTTTGGTGTAGAAGGAGAGGCACTCTGCTCAAGAAACTCACAAGCCGTGATCACAACTGGTTCCGAAAATAGCACCTGTATGATGCAACATAGTAAAGTGCACTCAGTGATAACAGGAAATAAAAAATGAATACATGACATAACAAAGTCCATCAATTAAGTGTAGCTGAGATGTGCATATGTTCAGACAAATCCAACATAGGTCCCTGCACACAGAGATTTTAAAGCGCCGTCAAAATGTAAAGAAAGAAAGGGGTAGGAGTCTGTAACGGGACTCTGAAGGATTTGAATAGGAGCTAATTTTGGATAGGAGTGTGCGGAAGTTAGCAATCCACATACCTGAACCGTGACTTCAGCTACAGGTCCAATGTGACCCCCTATTCCTACAGTTACATTGCATTCTCTTTTATTTTTTACTTTTTGTTGCATTTCACTTTCTTTTAACTCTCTTTTGCTCCCCTTTATGGGCTTCATCTGCAATCCTTATAAACCCCAACATTAGGTGACTATGTCCTAAGGTAAGGTTTTGAGAGGCTGATATGCTTGTCTCTGAAAGCGTCCAAAGTGAAATTTTAAGATATAAGCATGCATTTGACGGGATAAAACCATCGGTAAGGTTTTGAAAGTCTGATATGCTTCGCACCAACAATGTTTCAAGCCTAATTTTGTGCAAGTCTCGTGCATCAATGTGACAGATA
The DNA here is from genome assembly GCA_000970635.1 of Eragrostis tef. Taxonomy (NCBI): domain Eukaryota; kingdom Viridiplantae; phylum Streptophyta; class Magnoliopsida; order Poales; family Poaceae; genus Eragrostis; species Eragrostis tef. Next base: position 2,577 of record LAPY01005170.1, on the reverse strand, counting down.
AACCGTCGAAACAAACTATTCGAGCGCCTATAAGCCGAGTAGTAGCAAGATGAACCAGAGATTGCAGCGCAAAGTACCAAATCAAGTAGGGGATGGGATTGAAACTCGCACCTCGTCGTCAATGTGACAGATAAACCGTCGAAACAAACTATTCGAACGCCTATAAGCCGAGGAGTAGCAAGATGAACCAGAGATTGCAGCGCAAAGTACCAAATCAAGTTGGGGATGGGATTGAAACTCGCACCTCGTCCACGTACTCGTCCAGCTGGGAGTGTAGGATTGTCTGCGCGAACAACACGACTGGCTCCGGGCGGCCCATCGCCGCAGACAGGTTCTTCCCCGACCTGGCTTCGCCGTTCGACTCGTCTGCGCGTGAAAAAGCAGGCAGGGTACTAAAACCCTAGCGTTCGTCGGAGCGTGCGAGGGGAACAGAAAGGTGAGGGAAGTTTACGGATGGGGATTCCGTGTCTTGGCGAACTCCAGCTGGGTACAGCTCCAGTTCAGCCCTCCCCAGCGGCGGCGGCGGCGGCCGGAAGCTGAGGGGTGTTCGGGCCG
>LAPY01005168.1:0-10326 GCA_000970635.1 Eragrostis tef | reverse complement strand
CGGGTCCTCGTCGCCGTCCGTGGGTCCGGTGAGGCTGGACTACTGCCTCCCGGACCTCCCGCCGCCGATCATCTCCATGACCAAGGCTCTCGTGAGCAGCCCACACAACGAGTTCCCGAGCTCGTACATCGCCGTCCCCATGAGCTTCATCAACCGCGTCAAATCGGAGTTCCGTGCAGGCCACAAGGCGCCGTGCTCGGCGTTCGAGGTGTTCGTCGCCACCATATGGAAGTGCCGCGCCCGGGCCACCATGTCCGGCGACAGAGCTGACAACAACGACGCCCCCACCGCGCTCGCCTTCACGGCGAACGTGAGGAAGCAGGCCGACGCAAAGGACGGCTACTACGGCAACCTCTTCACCTTCGGCCTCACCATCGCCACGCGCCGCGAGGTCGCCAACGCCGACATCCTGGACCTCGTGAGGCTGATCAAGGAAGCCAAGGCGCGGGCGCGGCGAGATGGGCGGCCGCCTGCGGGGCATGTCCGGGTACGACACGTTATACGTGACGAGCTGGTGGAATCTCGGGTTTGACGACGTCGACTTCGGCGTCGGCGGGCCAGTTAGGGTGGTGGGCGACATGGAACGCAAGGTCGTGCCGGCGTGCATCCTGTGCGGGAGGAAAGACAAGGCCGACGGTGTTGCCGCCATGGCCCTTTGCGTCAGGGAGGAGCACCAGCAGGCGTTCCATGCAGAGTTACGGAGGCTTGAGTAGTGACGTGGAAACGACCGAGGTCGTCTGTGTGTCGTCAGGATTACAAGTCCAAGTTTCTCGACATGTACACTCTGTGTACGTCTTTGTTAGCAGGCAATCGTGTGCATATATGAGATTGTACGTATTATTGCATATGTGTTGGTCAGTGTTGTGGTAGCGTGGCTTGCATGCGTGTACTACAGGCATATGGTGTGTGCAGTACTTTGAACGCGGTGAGCATCTATATATGCGTCTTTTCTTACCTGTGCAGTTGAAAGCCCTGAGTTTTGGTACCTGCAACTGGACGTGTTCCCTTCCGGGGCCGCTTCTGTTTGCCCCACGAAGCATCTGGATGAGTACCATGCTGCAACTAATCATAGGCATACAATCTTTAGAGAGATTGAAAGCATAGGGATTAGCTAAGCATGTTAACAGCACTGGTAACGTTCGTTTTCTTAATAGCAACTTTCTTTCTTCCTTCGGGGCTAGGGAACGTGCTCGTTCTCCTGGCTCCAGCACAGTTCCTATGCCGGAGGCTGACGAAGCTGTTGTCTTTCTTGACTATTTTGTCTTTGGCCTTCGCGTCCCAGCTCATCCCTTCGTAGCGCAAGTTCTTGGCGCCTTCCATTTGGAGATCCACCAATTGACTCCTAGTGCCTTTGTTAGGCTTGCTTCTTTTATTTGGGCCTGTGTGTCCGAAGGCGTTGAGCCTAACTTGCCCGCTTTTGCACGTAGTTACGAGCTTCACTTTCAGCCTACTTCCACTGATAATTCTGATAGCTTCGGGGTGATCAACTTTGTCCCTGTCAAGCACGGTTACGCCCCTTCGTATGGTCAAACCAATAAGATTCTGGCACCTTGGAAGCGTAGATGGTTCTATGTGAAGTTTGGCAAAGGCTCTGGGATTGTTAGCATGATGAAGCACCCAGACTGGTTGACTACAATCCTGGTTCAACCAGATGTAAACTTTGTGGCTTGTACTGACGTTCTTCGAAGGGTTAGGTCTCTTTTGAGCACCCGAGATCTTGTCGAAAGGTACGTTTCTGTTGGTTTCAGCCCTCTTGGGCCTGGTTTGATGCTTCAGTTTACGGAGGGAAGATATAACAATGGCCTTTAGAAATACTTATTGACTGATGCTGGTATTTCTGTGGCTGACGTTGAGGTCCGGGTCAAGGAGATTCTTGGCCCCTTTATTGAAAAGGAGGCCGAAGGTCGCGAAGATGCTCATATACCGGCCCGTTTCAACCGATCTTTTGAAGCCCGCGGTCAGCCTTACAAAGATTATGGAGATCCTGTCCCGAAGAGGCAGAAACGATCTAGGGCTTCGTCTGCTGAGGAACCTGTTACTTCGCTGAAGCGTCGTTGCGTCGGTGGTGGCCCGGGTCGTGGGCCGGCTCTTTCAGTAGGGCCCATCAGTTCTGTCCCGCCTCCGCCCTCTTCAGGTTATGAAGAAGGCGCGACCTCTTGTTCTAGCGAAGATCCCTTCGTTCATATGCCTCGCTTCTGTCCTTATGATGATGATGAGGCAGTGGAGTTTTCGGATAGTGACGAAGGGGTTGGCTCAATGTTTCCTTCGCTCAATTCATCTGAAATCTTTCCTGGCGACGGTGTCTTGAATGAGGTTGCTCAAGCTGCGAGAGACTTTCGCTATTCTCGCGAAGGGCGAAAACTTGCCGGTCTGAATTCCGGATGGCTTTTAGGAGCTCTTTATGCTAACCATTTCAAGATATGCTTTTATGATTCTGCATATGCATGTACATATATATTATATATATATATATATATTTGTACACGAAGATTTTGTTCTGAACCTTTTTTCTTCTTTTTAGTCTATTCTGATTGTGGGTGCCATCGACACCCAGTTTCGCTTCGTTCAATGCTGTCTTAAGCGTGACAGTAAGAGGCTTCGCAAAGCGACAAGTGAACTTACCAAGCTGCGGAGCGAAGATAGAAATTCTCTGACCGCCCTTTTCAATGCCTGCAAAAGTTTAAGTTAGGCTATAACTTTTCTTGGTGGCAAAGTTCAGAGTTTCCCTCTTCAAAATCCTTCGGCTCTTGAGTTTGCTGAGTGGATTTCAATGAACTCTCGTTCTCTGAAGAGCGTGGGCAAGAATTATGGGATTGTTGCCAGGGCTATTGGTATTGAGGGAGCCTTTGCGTAACTGAATCTGTCTCGAGGTCGTGTTGATCCCATATTGGGTGACGGCTTTGTTGCTGCAACCATTACGGAATCTGCTGCGAAGGTGGCTCACCAATCGGCGAAGAAGCTAATTCCTCACTGGAGTGCTGTTGGTTCTGAGCGTATTTGTGAGTTCCTCAAGATCCCTGTTGAAGTGCGGGCCGAAGACCCTTCGACTGGTCAGGGCGCCTGTTCCTCGAGTAGTGAAAGTTCTTCTGGTAGTGAAGGGTCTGGTACGTCTAGCGGGTCTAGTGATAATGTTGTTGTGGAGTAAGAGTTACTTTCGTTCTCGGAGCTTTTTGTAAAAAGTAACAGTTACTTTCGTTCTCGGACTCTGTATTTTTCAGCATAACCTTCGATTAATGTATTATGTTGACCGTGTTGGTATTTGCGTGATGTCTGAAATTCATTTTTAGTATTTTTTCTTTCGCGCTTCTTTTCTGATTAAAGTTATTCCGCTTTGACCTTTTCATGTCTTTGGGCGTGATTGGAGGGTGTAGACTCCTTGTCCTTCGATTTTTATCAAAGGGTTTAGGTTTTTTGCTTTTGACTTTCGATTTCTCCTTCATGTCTTTTTGTCGTTATCGAAGGGTTTAAGCTTTTTTACTTTTGTCCTTGGATTTCTCTTTCATGTCTCTTTGACATTTATCGAAGGGTTTAAGCTTTTGTGCTTTTGTCCTTCGATTTCTTTTTGCGTCTTTTTGACGTTATCGAAGGGTTTAAGCTTTTGTGCTTGTTGGGAAGATGGCTGCGATCTTACTGAAGGATGGACTGCCGTTGGAAGCAAGACACGCGCGAAGAATATTACCGAAGAACCGAAGCCGCGGCAAACTGCACAATCGACAAGTATCATCGAAGGTGAAAAGAGAGCTTGGATAACGCTAGGGAAGCGCTCAACTCAAGGTCACCAAGCGAAGAGCCGCGACAGAATGCCCAATGGCACGACTGTAAATATGACCTAGCTCCCTCTATAAATATAGAGGGAGACGGTCCTGTAACACGACCTGATTCTCGGGCCACGAGCCAAAGTAACAAGCATTCAAACCGCACTCAACTCTGTCTGAACGCTCAACCCCTTCGCCCGGCATCGCGAGCCAAGGAGGGCTTCGCACGTCTTGGACAATAGGGAACCTGATCAAGCCAACGTTCAATCGACGTCTTCGGGGCAAGAAGAGGGCTTTGCCAACATCATCACCTTTGACCCGCGACATCGAGCATCGAGAGGGGTTCGCCAAGTCGGTCCGGAGAACGCAAACACCTTCGGCGATCAAGAACAAGCTAGTCATCATCAATAACACGTTGGAGGGCTTCGACACGTCACTTCCTGATCTTTGATCCCCCAACACGGAGAACGCAAACACCTTCGACAATCAAGGACAAGCAAGTCAGCATCAACAACTCGTTGGAGGGCTTCGACACGTCACTTCCTGACCTTTGATCGCCCAACATTTGGCGCCGTCCGTGGGCCGAACCCACGATGAAAAGAAAACAAGATCGTCACCAAGCAAAAGCTATGAGGACACCTTCGCGATCAAGACGGACATCGAAGGATACATGGTCCATAAAAACCATAGTTGATAGTGAAAGCTCAGAGAATATCATTTTCAAAGACACTTTGATACACATGCAAGTTGACAGCCATGAAAAGCACAGGTGAAGTGACCCTGAAGGATTTCGGACAAAAAGAAACACCTTCGAAAGGAGCATCAATGACACAGGTGACCTTCGAAGACAAAGACAGCATAACAACTCAAAGGACAAGATATCATCAACAAGAGCTGCAGCTATATCACTCCAAAACAGGACACGAAGAGGAAACTTATTCATTCATTAGCAATGACGTTACGAAGATATGAAAACAAGCCAAAGATCGTTCAGAAGCATTCGAAGCTAAAAAACAACACTAGAAGATACAAAATAACTACTTCTTCTTCGTCTTACTACGAGTCCGACTAGCCACCCCAGTTGGCTACGAAGGCCTAGGCCGCCTATCTTCAGGGCCCTCATCATCATCACTAATGATCACTACTCCCGGAAGAACAACGGCAAGAGGGACTGGTTCAACAGGAGCTTCGACCAGTGAACGATTATACACAACGTCGTCGAGCCTCTCGATGTGATCCACAAGCTTCGGAAGAGCATCTCCACGCATAAGCCCACCGCGACCAAGCTCTTTCTACACATCAGGGGGAAGCCGATCCCACAAAGCTTCCATGAGGGAAAAAGATGGAAGAACTCAGCAAAAGGAGATGAAGTTACCTCGTATATATATACGCCAAAGGAGAACATTCCACACGTCTGCAAAAATATCTGCATTAAAAGAACCTGAAATGATTACAGCCTGCTATAAACGCAGAAGCTTGACGAATAGCCCCGAAGCTAAATTACTCAATATTACAGCCTGCTATAAACACAGAAGCTTCGAATTCGCCTCGAAAGGCAGAAAAATAAAATTCACCTTCGACGAAAAGCCCCGAAGCTGAATTACTTAATATTGCAGCCTGCTATAAACGGAGAAGCATTGAATTCGCCTCAAAAGGTAGAAAAATAAAATTCACCTTCCACAAAAAGCCTCGAAACTGAATTACTTGATCTAAACTCAACTTCGACAAACCTACAAATGGCAGAGAGAGAGAGAGAGAAACCTTTTCAAGCCTTCGCAAGGAAATTGCGAAGTGATACAAATGGCAAAAGAGCCAAAATGGTAATTTCTTATAAGAAATAAGAATTAGCACCTAAAGGCTAAAAGAAAGCCGACCAAAAACTGCGTTCACACAGACAGAACGACGCAAAAAGCAAAAAGGCTAGGAGCCATCGATTTCGTTCGCCAAAAAAAGAACGAATAGCGAAACAAAAAAAAACACCTTCGCAAACGACCGAAGACTAGGAAAAAGAAAAAGGAGATGGCAAAAATATGGGCAAAACTGCTAAAAAAGCTAAAAGCAATCATCGAAGGGCCAAAAACGGAAAAAACGACATCAAGTCATGATAAGATGCACAAGCAAGAAGCTACGAAAAATCGAAGGCCATATGCAAAGCCCGAAGTCATCGCAGAATCATGAATTACATGACCAAAAGATATTTGATGCAATAAAACCTTGACAACATCGATACAGCCTATATTACATCAAAAGATGACCCAAAAACAGTTACATAACGAAGGACCTCCTAAAACTATGCACAACGGCTTGACGAAGGAGTTTACGAAGAACCCCCAAGGACATCAGGGACAAGGCGCTTGACCGTATTCCACCAGAAGTCGTTGATAAGACTGAGACATTTGCCTTCGACAGCCCCAAAACTATGGGAAGCGTTAGAAGCCTTCATCGAAAAGTCAGAGTGTCCACGGAGGTCCTTACCATTGCTCTCTTCGCATAAGAAACTGTGAAGAAGGTCTCGAAGCATAACCATCACGGCATCAAAAGAAAAAGTTATGCATACATCGGCAAGATTACTCAAGTTTACGCGAAGCCACTCATTCACATCCTCCACGGAGACATTGGCAGGAACTTCGTCATATTTGGCTCCAAGTGCTTCAAGCAGCTCCTTCACCAAGTCACTAAGAGCAAGCGATTTAGCGTAAGAGTTATCGATGGAGGAAATTTTCAGCTGAGAAGCCTTAGAGAGACGAGACGAAAGATATTCGTTGAATAACTCCTCCTTTTTCAACACCAACTTCCTCGCCCGAATTTTTTCCTCAAGAGCCGACAAGTCAGAGACAAGGCCAGATTCACAACTCCGAAGGGCCTCAACTTCAGCAAGCAAACGGGAGAAAGAAGCAGACGCAGCCTCTAACGACTCCTCATTAGCAGAAAGAAAAGCCTCAAGAGATGACATGCGAAGAGAGTCACCGGAAGAACTTTCGAGTTTACGAGCACAAGCTTGCGTAAGAGCGATGGACTATAAAAACAAAAGTAAATACAAGGGGTTACAGAGACAAAAAGCGAAGCTCAAAAGGCAAGAAATAAAGGCGAAGACCAACCTTCACTTAATGAGTATTCATTAAACGAAAAAGGACATCCGACGAAAGATTTGACAACCCAAGCTCAACCTTCAGAAACCGAACCTGACGAGCAGCGAATTCAAGAGAACCCGAAGCACATATTTCATCATTAATTGACGATAGTATAACTTCAACATCCAGTTCAGAAGACTCAGAACTCGAAGCTCCTAAAAATAGGAAAATCGCGAAGGACCGTCAAAATAGTTAAAAAGAAGAAGGAAGGAAAGCATAACCGCGAAGGCCCAAACCTATATTCGAATGTTGAGGAAGCAAAACTTCAGGGACAGTCGAAAGTGCGGTAACCCCAAACGAAGAGGCCACGTCTTGACTAAAAGATGAAAACTCCGAGAATTTCCGTTTCCCAAGCAAGCTAAGGAAGGAAAACCTCTTTGGAGGACCAAAAGCATTCTTTGACCCAGAGCAACCAGCACCAGAGCCTTCGAGGGGCAGAAAATGTGAGGCTGTTGGCTCACCACCAACAGCAACTGAACGAGCAGCATCCAAAGCATCTGAAGCAACAGTCAGAGACCCTTGCATCACCTCCAAAGAAAAAGGAAGGCGATTGTCACGTACAGCTTCGAGAACAGAAGGAGGCGCAGCTAAATCCGAAGGATCATCAGGAGAGGACTCTTCAAATATAAGAGAATAAGACGGCGACAGAAGAGAACCTGGCGAAGGAGAAGGAATTAAAGCATTCCCAGGAGCAGACTCAACCTCACGAGTTGCCACCTCTACCGAAAGATCCATCTCCACAGTTGAAGAACCAGAAACACTGAAATAAGGAAAGATATTTTCTTCGCATGAACCGTCCTCAGGATAAGGACGCTTGTGAAGATAGAGACCAGAGCTCAGATAAAGTCGATTTATCCGAACGCTAATACCCTTTCGATCAGCTTCGACCCATTCCTTCTGAGAAAACTTTCTAAGGAAGGAAGAAACTCGGTCTTGAGGTGACCAACGATTGAAACCTGCAAAAACACGAAATATGAAGATAAAAACCAAAGCAAAGTAAAAAAGAAAGAAGGAAGAAAAACATTCAAAGGAAAAATTGGCATGCGAAGGCCAAACTTATTTCTACCGACGAAGGCCTCCAACCATTACGAGCAAAAGGGCTAACTTCAGCAGCAAAACACTCTTCCAAGATATCACGAAGGGTCATCCTTCGACTAACCATCTGAAAGGCTTCTACGCATCGAGAAATAGAGGGATTCCTCAGAGGATCAGAATTGTTAGTAATCAACACACCTTCGGGCGCTCCAGTACAGAAGTCAATAGCCACAAACTTATAATAGAACTAGGCTTTCACCCATTCTCCAAAACTACCAAGAGGAGCCAAAAACCCTTCCCTGGATTCAAATTCAACAACGCCGAAGCAAGGGCCAAGACGTTTCTTATGATCATAACAAGGAAGATGCTTAGCCTGATACACATGATAAAAGGGTCGCAATTGCAACAGGGGTAAGCTGATGAAGCGGAAGATGGTACAAAGCGAGAACGCTAAGGACAAAAGCCGAAGGTGGAAATGAAAGACCAGCATCCAGGAAGGACGAAAAGACGACAAACTCATCATTGCGAGGGCGAAGGCGAACATCAGGAACTTGCTTCGGACTATCCGAAGGAAGACGAATCAAATCAATATCGATGAGGCCAGACTCCGAGTAATACATCGAGTAGACACCTGTAAAACGAGAAGCGGGAATCGCCTTCGTGAAACAGTAACCAGCTCGAAGGGAATGGAAACCCCTAGGGGCGGCTGCAAACTTTTGCCTAGCCATCAGGGAAGGAAAAGAATTACCTTCGGAAGGTGGGAGGCCAACAAGCAAGCCACGGCGGTGAAAAAGACTCAGATAGGAAAAGGTGAAAATAGCTCATATTTAAAGACCAGCCGAGTACAAAGGGACATCAAGGTAAAAATCCACAGGACCAAGGACCCAAGCAGCAAAACGATATATATTATACAAATTGAAAATCGCAGCAAACGAAAAAAAACTGCCTCAAGGAAACACCTTCGCCCAAATCCTTTCGACAGTGGAGGGCTAATGTTGGGAAGATGGCTGCGATCTTACTGAAGGATGGACTGCCGTTGGAAGCAAGACACGCGCGAAGAATATTACCGAAGAACCGAAGCCGCGGCAAACTGCACAATCGACAAGTATCATCGAAGGTGAAAAGAGAGCTTGGATAACGCAAGGGAAGCGCTCAACTCATGGTCACCAAGCGGAGAGCCGCGACAGAATGACCAATGGCACGATTGTAAATATGACCTAGCTCCCTCTATAAATATAGAGGGAGACGGTCCTGTAACACGACCTGATTCTCGGGCCAAGAGCCAAAGTAACAAGCCCCCAGCATCGTGGGCCAAGGAGGGCTTCGCACGTCTTGGACAACAGGGAACCTAATCAAGCCAACCTTCGATCGACGTCTTCGGGCCAAGAAGAGGGCTTTGCCAACATCATCACCTTTGACCCGCGACATCGAGCATCGTGAGGTCTTCGCCAAGTCGGTCCGGAGAACGCAAACACCTTTGGCGATCAAGAACAAGCTAGTCAGCATCAATAACACGTTGGAGGGCTTCGACACGTCACTTCCTGATCTTCGATCCCCCAACACGAAGAACGCAAGCACCTTCGACAATCAAGGACAAGCAAGTCAGCATCAACAACTCGTTGGAGGGCTTCGACACGTCACTTCCTGTCCTTCGATCCCCCAACAGTGCTTTTGTCCTTTGATTTTTCTTTCGACTCTTTTTGTCGTTTTGGGCGAAAAAAGGTCTTTGGCAACAGAATAAACTTTATTCCTCGGTCCTGCCTCGTTAAAAACCTTGCTCCCTGCGAAGGGATTCCCTTTTGCAAGGAAAAGAGTACAGGTCGGTTTTTCTTTTACACATGATACTTCTTCAACTTTTCTATGTTCCATGTATGACTAACTTCCTCTCCTTCGGAGCTTAGTAGTCTGAAAGCTCTTTCGTTTACTGTTGCCTTTGCAATGAATGGGCCTTCCCACTTGTTTTGCAGTTTTCCTACGGTCTTCTCATTTGGCTTCCGTCGAAGTACGAGATCTCCATCCCTTATACCCTTCGGCCTGATGTTTTTTTTTCTCCATCTTTTAGTTTCTTCTTCATATTTTTGAAGATTGAGAACGACGTCATTGCGAACCTCTTCTAAGCTTTGCTTCGAAGCTATAGTCAATTCCTCAGAGTTTTCTGCTTGGCTTCGTAACGACTTGTTTTGTGCCTCTTCGGGTGTCATTGCCTCCTCGCCGAAGAGGAGCTTGAAGGGACTAAAACCAGTTGATCTGGATGGAGTTGTTCTTAGCGACCATAGCACTGAATGAAGTTCCTCTAGCCATTTCCCTTTCTTGATGTTGACCAGTCTTTTTTGTACTACTTCGAATATTCTTTTGTTTGCACTGTCAACTGCTCCATTCGATTGAGGGTGGTATAATGATGCGAA
>LAPY01005165.1:17227-30131 GCA_000970635.1 Eragrostis tef | reverse complement strand
CTGAAATGTTGTGCCCTGCAAGTTGAGTAGGAGGCTCTCTGAAGTCTTGAGTACCGTCAAAAGATTTGGCTTGAAATCTGAACTTGTGATCAGCTGGCAGGAATGTGCGATGGCCCATATAACATGTCTTGTGCCCGTGCTTTAATCGAAGTGAACATGTGTCTGTGAGACAATGAGAGCAGATCGCTATACTTTCTCCGGATAATATTCCGCATCCAAGCCAATCACTAATTGTCCAAAGTAGTGCAGCATACAAGCGGAACTTCTCAGAACGTGAAACATCATAAGTCATCACTCCATAATTCCAAAGCTCCAGAAGATCATCAATTACTAACTGCATGTAGACATCTATATCTTTCCCTGCCTCCTTTTTACCCAGAACAAGGACAGAGAGAATAAAATTTGATTGCTTCATACAAATCCATGGAGGAAGGTTGTATGGAATTAATATGATAGGCCATATGCTATATGACAAATTCATGTTCCCAAAAAGGTTGAACCCATCTGCCGCCAAACCGAGCCGCACATTGCGAATTTCTGAACTGAACTTTGTGTGTGTGCCATCAAAATTTTTCCACGTTGGAGAGTCAGCTGGATGCCTTAATAGACCATGAGTAGACATTGATGTAGACATTGTAGACATTGTAGAGGGAGTATACCTTATTTCTTAAGGAAAGGCATGAGTTTTGCCGTTCAATTAGGGAGATATAATGTTAACAGAATAAACATGGGCGCTAGGCCCTAATTTTGCCTATGAGGATTTACCTCGATATTCAAGTCACTGAAGTTGCAGCTGAATACTCAGTGGAAAGCAAAAGCCTGTCTCTGTGACTACGCTTGTTCGATGTTATTTTAGTTGCTTGGAACATTTGGATATTTTAGCACTTGTTATGTATGATAGAGATTCTATACTTTAGTTTTGCATAGGTTTTGCATATCATGATGCGAGCTGTGCTACTTTTGTTAGAGGCTCATGCTTATACAATTACGGAAGAAATATTTTAAGCAGGACTTATGAATAAGACTGTGACACGTATATTCTTTTTATATTTAATCGATCGAATGTTGAATCTGTAATAGAGTAAATAATATAATAATATATGTTCATAGGAGCATGCTGAATAGAATATGTGTTTTCTATTATTGAAAAAAAAAAGTGTTCTGACTCATGGGTACTTGAAAAGATATTTCCCTCTTAAATTATATGCAAATGTTGTAAATTTATTTTTGGTTATGCATAACTTTTCGACTAACAAAATCACTTTTGCGCTATCTTTCAGCAAATGGTGGAGGGCATGATAAGCAAATTGCCGGATGATGTTTTACTCTTGATATTGGGAAAGGTCAGCTTAACGACAGCAGTGAAGGCTAGTATCCTATCTACACAATGGAAACACCTCCCTTGGTAGCTCACTCAGCTCAGCATAGATATCAAGGACTTTCTTCATGAACCGCATGCTGATCCCACAGTGAATGATCACATCAATAAAGCAATGTCATCTTTCGTGGAAGCAGTTAGGAGTATGTTAGCTCCTACCCGCAGGAAATCTATCATCACATGGCTTTGCATTTCGCTCTTCTTAATCAACAGTTATTCAAGCGAAATTGGTAATCTTGTTAGTGAAGCCATTGAAAATGGAATGGTAAAAGATATTAAGCTCACAAGTGGGGTCGAGAGGCTTGCTTTTGATGTTAGCAAGGAGGAAATGGTAAAACATGGAGAACGCGTGCATAGTTTTTTTCATAAGTATCATAGCATATCATGTTGCCTCGCAACTCTCCGCCTTTACAATGCAACCATTGCTGAATCTGATATGCATAATCTCCTTGCAAATACGTTGACGCATTTGCGTTCACTTTATCTCTTCCAGTGTGATACTGGGTTTGCCAAATTATTCAAGATAGACGCACCAAACTCAAAACTCAATGTTCTAGAATTTTGTTGTTGTTCTTGTCTTCGGGTTGAGTTAGTTTGTCTTCCAAAGCTGGAGCTACTTATATACGGTTATTGGCCAACGCCGTATCTGCCTTTAACTTTGGGAAGTGTTCCATGCCTCAAGGAAGTAGAGATATATTCCGCAACAGTTTCCTATCAGGCGCCTTTCAAGTAAAGTGAGCTTCTCTGCAGTACATCAAGCATAAATACTCTAATGTTGGATTTCCTCGGACAAAAGGTAATCTTTGTTCTTTGCCATCATTACAATAGTTTCATTGGTGTGCTTTTATTCCTGTTAGGTGCTGGTTTCAACGCAAAACCTTTAGAGAGTATAATCTCACTGGTTTATGTGTAGGGATCCATGACATAGTTTTGACTGCATAGCATCTTGCATGATGCTCATCGAAATAATTGCTTTGGGTATCATTTATTCCTGTGGTGAACAATGGTCAGCTATACACTCAGGACATTTACTTTTCCTAACTGTTTCCGTTGTTTTCATCTCTCCAGATTTGGTTACAACCGGAAAAAAATAAACTTCGCTCAGCATTTGGTAGTTTAAAGGAATGGTCATTGTTCGGTATTTTTGTTGTATTTGGCCTGCTGTGGACAACAACCCTTCTTGAAGCTGCGCCAGCCCTCGAGATACTTCACAATGAGGTATTTGTTTTGGCTTTTTCTTTAATATTTATAATTTATATCAATTTCTTTAGCACAGAAAATAATTTGGTATGTTTATGGTTCTGATACTCCTTTACGGGAGTAGTATTCAGAAATTCTGTGGGGAAGGGCACACCTATCAGACTTTGTGGGTTTCATCTAATCATACTCAGGCTTAGTTAAAGATGGTTTAGTGTTCCACACTTTTTATGCTCATGCTACATGTGTGCAGGTATATGACCATATTTGCCTTAATGAAGAGCAAAATAAAGAGAAATATGGTGAACGAACTAACGCGTCATGGGATGTGTCTGAGTTTTCACCCTCATTCAAGCCTTTGCCGTTGACAACGCTGCAACTCAGTGGTTTCAATGCAACGGAAGATCATATAGTTTTCATAGGAGCAGTGATGAAGAGAGCTTCTAACTTACAGAAAGTTATTCTGGAAGAATTGTATTGCAAGCAGTGCAGTGCTATTGATGTTCGTGCAAACGAATGCAAATTTCCAAAGAATGGTGATTAACAAGAGGTGGTTGTGAGTAAACTTAGAAATCGGTTCTCATCCGGTGCCCAAATAATGTTCAGTGAGCATAAACTTCCTGATGCTTAAGTGTGTTGTCGGGAAAAAAAAAAAGGTTGGTGGAAAGTCATGACTTGAATTATCTTGAATATAGTTGGATGATTGTCATACTGCCTGTGCTTTTCCTTATAAAATGAAAATATGCCTAAAGACTATCTTGCTTTATTACTCGTACCGCCCTTTATTTTTTTTTGTGTGTGTATTGTATCAGAGTTTTGAATATGGACAGGTGTTTTCTGCCTGCGATGATAGCTGTCCGATCACCCTGGTGATATGCGCACAGGAGTTGCAGTTGCCACCCATGTAGGATTTCTCCAAGTTAAATAAATTATATGATTAGGTAAACAGGAAGTTTATCGGTAACGTGCAACATATGAGATGTAACACACCTGATAAATCCGAAGTCTTCCTTTCTCTGTATATATAGTAAAGACCAAAGTGGATGAAGATCACCTCTCTCTTGCTGAGTCCAAGGCCGAAAACGGGTTATCTTCGTGATAATTCTACTGGTGAAGATGGTTTTGGGGAATGTGCTGACTGAGTTTTTCATCAAGAGATAACCCGAGGTTCGAGAGGAGCAAGATGGTGACAGTCGCCACAAGGTTGAAAGAGCTCCCGCTCTGTGGTTTCAATGCAACAGAAGAACAGGTACTGTTTATCAGAGCCGTGATGGAGAGTGCTCCCAACATTTACATGCAGTTGTTCTGAAAGAGCAGTATTGCAAGGACGGCAGCACAATCGGTACTCCTCCTTCAGGTGGACGGAGATTTATGAAGAACGATGATGGACAAGAGGCGGCGGTGAATAATCTGACGAATAATTTTCAGAGATGACTAAATTCCTCTGATTAAGGGTGTATTATCTGTTTGTACTGCTCAAAATAGGTATGCTTCTGTAAAATTCCCTGCTGCTGCAATCTGTAACATTCCCTGCAACTGCAAAGGCAAATGACATATGAAACGTGGTTATTCAGAACAGATGAGACATGAGGTTGCATCATCCTCTTCCTCCTCCAACCTCTATGCTGTGTTGTTGCCATCGTCTGCATAGCTTCCAAGCTATCTCTGGCTGGCAGTTGCTTGACGTGCAGTGAGCATGGTCCAGCAGAAGGGAGGAGGAGGACCAGTTCGGTTGAAGTGTTGGTGAATTGAGCAGGTCCTGTCCGGTGACAGACAAGCTGGGCGCCGCGGCAGGCCATGCCTTCCCAAGATCCCCATACTTCCGTTGGCCCACCAGATCTCGCTGTGTCGACTTGTCGTGGTGATAATCGTGTTTGTTATCTTCTTCTGGCCCAGCACGTGCTTCACAGCAAAATGGTTGTTTGTTGGAAGGCTATGAATTATGATCGTTAACGGTTGTCGAGATGGGGCTATGGTTTGTTGCAGCTTCTACCAAATTCAGTGTGTTTTCTTTCTCCGACTTTCCAAAGTTCAGTGTCCTCATATTTATTTGAGCACATTTGAGAAAGATTCATACTACGAAACAAGGAAATTCCTCCCTTTCGGACGACTGTACTTCTCTGAACTTTCAGCAAAAGCAAGTGTATTGCTCTGAACTTTCAGCAAACGGAAGCGAACATCAATTAACAGGCAGGATTTTCCTAAGGAATCACAATTGCAATCATCCGTCCGTGCCATCCACTTGCTAGCATTTGTTTGACCCGTGACAGCAACACATTAAAATGC
The DNA here is from genome assembly GCA_000970635.1 of Eragrostis tef. NCBI lineage: Eukaryota > Viridiplantae > Streptophyta > Magnoliopsida > Poales > Poaceae > Eragrostis > Eragrostis tef. The sequence goes on along the minus strand of LAPY01005165.1, from coordinate 25,270 downwards.
TTTGACAAACAAAAAAATTTCATGCGAATCCGAGCAAAAGCGGGAGAAACAGGGGTGAAAGGAAGAAAACTGAGCCACAGAATCACAGTACAGTACTAACCAAAACGGAAAAATGGCCGGTGATTCCCAAAGGAAAAAGAAAGAAAATCAATAAAAAATGGCGAGCAACTGGGCAGGCGACGACGGCGACGTGTGGTGGCGGCTGGTCCCAAGCTCGGCGCGAGCACCGCATCGATGCCGATGCTCCGCCCACCTCCCCCTACCTAATACCTTCCCTCTCCGCCTCCTCGCAGCTCACTCCTCCTCCGCCTCCAAGGCTCCATCCCTCCACCGCTCCCAGTCGCGCCGGCGATGTCGTCGTCGCCGCCGCGGACGGATGATGAAATTCCCTGCTGCTGCAATCTGTAACATTCCCTGCAACTGCTCAAAATAGGCAAATGACATATAAAACGGGGTTATTCAGAACAGATGAGCCATGAGGTTGGCATCTGGGTTGTTGCCATCGGCTGCATAGCTTCCAAGCTATCTCTGGCAGGCAGTTGCTAATGCTTGACGTGCAGTGAGCGTGGTCCAGCAGAAGGGAGGAGGACCAGTTCGGTTGAAGTGGTGCTGAATTGAGCAGGTCCTGCCCTGTGATAGACAAGCTGTGCGCTGGGGCAGGCCATACCTTCCCAAGATCCCCGTGCAAAATTGGCCCACCAGATCTCGCGGTGTCGACTTGTCCTAATAGTGTTATCTTCTTCTGGCCCAGCACGTGCTTCAGAGCAAAATGATTGTTCGTTGGAAGGCGATGAATGAGGATCGCTAACGGTTGTCCAGCTGGGGCTATGGTCTGTTCTAGCTTCTATCAGTGTGTTTTCCTTCTCCGTATTTCGAAGTTTCAGTGTCCTCATATTTATTTGAGCCCCCTTGAGATAGATTCATCACACAAATCATGGAAGTTCCTGCCTTCCGAACGACTGTACTGCTCTGAGTTTTCAGCCAAAGGAAGTGTATTTCTCTGAACTTTCAGCAAACGGAAGTGAACATCAATTAACAAGCAGGACTTTCCTGAAGGAATCACAATTGCAATCACCGTACCATCCACTTGCGCATTTGTTTGACCCATGACAACAACACATTAAAATGCTTTGACAAACAAAAATATATACTATATCATGAGCATCCGAGCAAAAGCGGAAGAAGAAACGGGTGAAAAGGAAGAAAGAAACAGAGCCACAGAATCACAGTACCAACCACAAACGGAAAAATGGCCGTAACTCCCAAAGAAAAAAAAAGAAACTCAATAAAAAATGGCAAGCAACTGGGCAGGCGATGACGGCGACGTGCGGTGGCGGCTGGTCCCAAGCTCGGCGCGAGCACCGCACCGATGCCGATGCTCCGCCCACCTCCCCCTACCTAATACCTTCCCCCTCGCCTCCTTGCAGCTTCACTCCTCCTCCATCACCAAGGCTCCATCCCCTGACCGCTCCCAGTCGCGCCGGCGATGTCGTCGTCGCCGCCGCGGACGGATGACGACGGGGCGGAGGAGGAGGAGGAGGGCGGCGGCAGGGCGCTCAGCTACGGGGAGGCGGAGTACTGGGACGCGCGGTACGTGGAGGAGTGCGGCGCGCCGTACGACTGGTACCAGCGCTACGACGCGCTCCGCCCCTTCGTCCGCCGCTTCGCACCGCCGGCGTCCCGGCTCCTCATGATCGGCTGCGGCTCCGCGCGTACGCAAAATCTTCTGCTTCTCCTATCACCTTCGTTTAATTGCTCAAGGTGCTCTTTGCCTAATAGCTACTGCACGAAGAAGCGGAGTTTACCGTTTCTTTGCGTTCGTATGCCCGTCTTCCCAAAAGTAGAAAGCTCGTTTCTTTTTATTTCTTCCTAATGTTTGCATGATAACACGAGACCTGGGAATGGATGGTGATGTCTTGCCTTCTGAACTAGCGTTCGAGTGAGTAGGCAGAGTTTGCATTGCACTGATGGAAATCACTGTTTGCGTCTAGCCACGCAATAGTTTGTGAAAAGTTGCTTGACTAGGTTGTCATATGCGACTGTTCTTTTTGTATCTTTGCTTACACATCATCATGACAGCCAGACAAGGCTATTCTTTCACCAGTTCTTTTCTAGCAAGTCATTTTATCAGTCCACGTGTTGGCATAGGTCTCTGCCCTTAATCTTCTGTCTGGCTATAATGGGAACTTGTTGTTAGCCTCTGTAGTCTGTTACGGCTTTTCGGGTTATAGGTACTGAAATCAAACTCTTGAGACTACTGGGATGCCGAACACCCCACAGTTGATTTGTGAAATGGCCTGATTGGTCAGGAGCCGTATGCCTTCGAATTTGCACATGTTGAGTACAGATTATCTCAGTCAACTCAATTCAGACAATTTCCTCAGTCATTTAAGTTACTCTTGGCTTGATGTTATGTTACAGCACTCACAGGAACATGTCGTGGCATCTCAGTGCAATAGCAGATGTCTGAATTCTATAGCTCTTCCAAACGCCATGTGTGCCATCATTGCCATTGCTTTTACACTGCAACCTTATTACAATTATTTTTTCCCCTTAAGGGTTCATGATAGGGCTCATGTTGTCCTTGCCAAGCTAAGGGCCTATGGTCCAAACATTCAACATTCATAAACTCGGGAATAGTTTCTTCTTTTCCTCTGATTATACTCTGTGCTGATTCTGTTGTATGTAGTTATGTCAGAGGATATGGTCAATGATGGCTATGTGGAGATAGTGAACATCGACATTTCATCGGTTGTAATTGAGATGATGAGAAAGAAATATTTTGATGTTCCGCAGCTGCAATGTATCCTTGATTGTTTTTCATTTCCGTTGTTGTTGGAAGATGCAATATATCGTCAATTGATGCCCTTATGACTTTCAGACCTGCGCATGGATGTTAGAGATATGAGTATGTTTTCTGATGAGTCATTTGATTGTGCCATTGATAAAGGTATGGATTCCTACTGTGGTGTTCTATTGCTGGAAATCATCGACACATCTGTTTAACTTTACTTATTGGATTTTGCTAAATTTTTAGGTACTCTGGACTCATTGATGGTAAGTAGGTAACATTACTAACATATGTCACTGTCCTTTTACTTATTTCTGGGGTTCTTCAACATCGCGGCCTTGCTGCTTTCATAGTGTGGTGTGGACGCCCCCCTCAGTGCAGCTCAGATGGTCCTGGAAGTGGACAGGTTTTAGCTGCCCCTCTGAAGTATCACTCTGCAGACTCATCTGCACCAATATATCTTGTAAACTTCAATATTCCTTCAGGCTAATCAGTTCTACATTTGATTGTAGGCTTCTTAGACCAGGAGGAGTCTTTATTTTGGTAAGCTATTTTAATGCAATTGTTCCATACACACTCATGTTTATTGGCCTGTGGGCCTTAGTCACATATTAAAAAACCTTGATATAGATTAACCTGATCAATTGTTATTTCTTAACTGCTAGATAACATATGGTGATCCGTCAGTGCGAGTTCCTCACTTGAATCAACCAGGATGCAATTGGAAAATTGTATTGTACATTCTACGTACGTATGAAATTCAACTTTAGGATTAATCACCTTGCTTTCAGAAATACCTACTATGCCATTTTCCCCTTTCTTTTATGTTCTGGTACACTGCTTAGATGAAGGATTAAGTCTCTTCTTTTATTTCTGCATCATGCAACATTGCAACCTAACAAGAACCGAGTCCGTATCTCCTAATAAGTCTCTTCTTTTATTTCTCACCAAATTTTATTGTCCATGGGTACCACTAAATATGAATAGCTTAAACTTAAAGTACAACTCAGGAAATGCGTCTTGGTAGAAAAATAAACATTTCATTGTCAAGGCTGCCCCACATAATGATAACAAATGGATGTTTAATTCCCTGTGAGTGTCTTTTTTTTCCGGACCTCTATACCAGCCTCATCATTAGGAGTTTATTGTATTGCAGCGAGACCTACCTTCCAGGGTAAGACAAGAAGGTCTGTATTGGATCCTGTTGCACTGACAGAGAGGGGTGGGCTCCCTGATGGTTTTGTCCTGGAGGATCCTGACTCCCATTATGTCTATGTCTGCGAAAAGATGCAAGGATTAACAGGGACAAGTTCCCCTACCCTCAACCACATCGAGAAACAAAAGGGAGAATAATTTGTAGGTTGATTCATCTCACAACATTAGTGCATTGTTGTGATTCAAACAAGATCAGATGACGTGATGTTGCCGCCGTTATGGCCATCCCAGATATAGAAAGCATGCCATTGCATGCATGTATATTTTGACCTATCTTGTAAGAATCAGCGAGTGAATGTATTATGTAGCCATTGCTTCTTTTTATGTTGTCTGGGAAAGCATGGCGTAATTGTTTGGAACATTCGAGAAAATTTGTTATTCAAACCTTTGTTTTCAACATTGATGAAATGCGGACTGAACAGGCCCTTTTTCAAGAACTCTGCTCTTCTTTGGAAATGAAATAAGAGCTTATTCGTGGACTGCATCCAAGCAAAGTTCATTATTTGTCGCATACTGTTATTTACTATTTCTGCTAGGATTTCTTTACTTGTGTCTGATTGAGTTTTTTGACCATTTTAAAACGCTTCAAAGCTCAGTAACCTTTTTTTCTCCCCCAAAAAACACGAGGGATAAGTGTGTGTCATTTGTATTAAGGAGAAAAACGGCCCGATTACACTGCTTCACTCCGGCCGAATGTTAGTTAAGTTGTACATTCGCGCCATAATATGTTATGGCAGCAAAGCACCAAGGTTACAAGCCCCGTTGATGATACAGCATCAACCGTGAAGTATTAGCACACTCAGATTCTGTAAAGAAAATTTCCAAGTGATATTTTTAACACATGGAAGAACCAATTTTGCAGCACAGCTTTCTCGTTTTGATGGGTTTCATCTCCATTCATACGGTTTCTAGCTATATAACATGTCGTTGCAGACCTGCATTTACATGATCTGCGAGATACGTATGTTTCTATTTGGTAACTTCGTTCACTTTTGCTTTCTTCTCCCGTGCCGAATGAAATTGATACAACTTTATCAGGTTGCTGATTTACTATTTATACTTTATAGATATGATGCTATTACTACACCTGTTCACATTGTTTGCAGTCAGGGAGCGTTTTGCCTGCGAGGAAAGACTGAACAAGCACAAGCGCTCGCTGCGGCTGGTAGCTGGGGACCTCGTGGCCTGCTCCTCTCACGGTTACGAGGCTGAGGTTGCCCTTGTATTGCACAACGTATCCGCCCACCTCTCCAGCACCCTGTGTTCAGAGGATTTAACAGATCATTATAAAGCCATACTCTGACAATAAACTAAGATTGTGACTACTAGAAGTGTAGAACTCCAGAATTGTTTAGGTCGTTCAATGTTCTTCTGTTGAAACTGGGTAAGGAGTGCTCAGCCAAATGTTTTTGTATTTGTTGTCTTTTATTTCCGTGTTATTACAGTGGTTAAAAAAGGTGAGGGAACCGAATAGTAGAATGTGAAGCTGTAGTCACCTGAGTACTGCTGAACCATGGCCTCCATTTAACCTCAACTGGGAGCTGGAGTTGGTTGATAGAGTATCTGCTGGAAGTGACAGGCACTCTCCCATCAGTGTCCCCACTGCAAAACATCAGAGACACCAAAGTTCAGCTAAATTCCGATTTGAACTGTCTGCATCTGGAAAGCTGTTGCGCATACCTGTACACCCAGACCCTGATGTTGTTCTTCAGGAGCTCCTGGATGATCGGCAAGACCGTCGTAGCAGTGTCAACCCAGCGTCTCAGGACGTCACTGAAACAGATCAGATTAAAGCTTTCTAAAAATCGTGGTTTCAGGGAAAATATTTAACTGCAACCATGTGTTCTAGATGATGCGTCTGCACATGGGGCCATTCAATTGTTTCAACTTGCAAGCAGCATGGGCAGGAGGCAAGTTGGTCAATCATACGCTTAATTACAAGATGCACAAGCAATGCCAATAGATCCATGAATCGCGTGTCGTGTGAGCATACTGGTCCGATCCATATATTATAAGAATTGAAATCCCAATAAAGATGGGGAATCATCTGAATATACAGTTGGTCAATTTGGCATGTGCATTGTGGATTGGATTGGATCCCAAGAGCGAATTAAAACCATGCAGATGGCGCTATTATCAAATCTTGCTAGGAATCATAAAGTCAAATCTGAAATTCTAAACTTTATATCGTCATGCCATCCTTGCCTTTAAATTTGTTAGCTTAGAAAACATTGTAAGCAATGTCACAGGAAACTGGAGCCTAGCAACAGGCAATGCCTGCACGCTCGGGCAACTCGCTGAAACAAGCTTGGCAGTTGCTGAAAGTTGGAATGCTTTCAGCAACCACCAACCTTTTTGCGCCGCCGCGCTTCTTGTGCCGCACCTAAGGAGTATAAAATAGTAGCAGCATAGCATTATCATACTGTCACGGACAGCTTAATCGTACGTGGTAGATGAACACTTTTTCGTGCAGTTTGGCGGCACGGAACCTAATCCTATCATCAATGCCATGATCCCCAGCGTAAGGTTGACGTATCCCACGATAATCGCCTCCAGGTTGTGCAGCGACAGCGAGTAATCAAAGGTTCACACGGTTGGTGACAGGTGATTTGATTAATCAGTATCGGGGAAATATCAGTGGAGATGTCACCTCGATTGCCCCGATTATGTTCGTTGAATCTAGCCGGTGTGATCGATATCGATCGGTTTCGCTTCCATAGTTACGGCTAACATTAGCCGGGCGAGGTGATTATAGCCCAAATAATTGAGATACTCATAGTAGGTATAGCTTTTCGTACAAATTCAGGTTGCTTCTTATGGCTGCTGGTATGCTCAAAGTATACTGATCAATTATTTAAGCCATACTAATTTGTTGAAGCGTGTCGTGTTATAATTATATATAGGCGTCGAACGTGTTTGCTGCCTAGTAATGCATTCCTAGTTGGGTTTTTTTTAATGAATAAGGATGAAAGTTCTTTTTTTAGACAGAGTACGGGTGGTGTACCTGCAGGCTGACCAGGGGTGGTCGAGGCGGGTGACGTTGGCGTGGAGCGCCTTCTGCACGGCCGGGTCGTTGAGGTAGGCGTCCACGTAGTAATCAGTGCACGGATCGAAGCTCTCGATCTACAGCCACAGCACATCGAAGCCATGTTAGTGGTTACTCATCAGCTGATGCCCCTACATGTTAGCCTGATGATTGATGCTGATGGATCCTAAATATCAGGAGCTCGACGTCGATGGACGACGGCGACACTCACCGATGGCTTGACCGGCGGCGAGGTGAGTCCGGCGGACTGGCAGTTGGGCGCGTAGATGTTGTAGATGTCGATGTCCTCCAGGCTGTCGTCGGCCAGGGACATGGCGTCGTCGCAGAGGTTGTTGGAGCCGTCGGATTTGAAGTCGCAGTGCTTGGTGATGCCGTCGGCCGCCTCGTCGGAGATGAGCGCGTGCGTCCAGAAGTAGTCGTACATGCCCTTGGCGTCCGTCCAGTCGTTGATCACCGCGTTCCCGATCTTCACAAATCATAACCGACCGCCCAAGTCAGTCGAGATTGAAATTAAATTAACCCACACGATCGACACCGATCGTATTAATTTGGCGTGCTCCACACTCTGCATGTTGCGCAGGTACCGTGTACGTGTGGTAAATGGTGTATCACGCATCACTACTTACCATGATTCCTTTGAAGTTGATGGGCGATCCGGCCTAGTGGCCGGCGTAGCTCTCGCCGGCGATGTAGAACTCGCGGCCCTTGTACTCGGGGAACCGCTCGACCCATGCGAGCAGGAAGGCGAGCGCGTCGTCCGCCGTCTTGTTGTCGCCGCTGCGGGAGTAGTCGGCCGTGGTGTTGGAGTAGGAAAAGCCCACGCCGGCGGGGCTCTCCAGGAACAGCACGTTCGCCGGGGCCCGGTTCCACGCGTACGGGTTCAGGTACAGCGTCTTCCCGTCGCTCATCACCCGGAACGGGCCCAGCTCCTCCATCGCGCCGTACCCCAGCGACGAGCACCCGGGCCCGCCGTTCAGCCACAGCAGCAGAG
>LAPY01005163.1:15576-26611 GCA_000970635.1 Eragrostis tef | reverse complement strand
CCGGCTAGCGAGCTGCGTGAGCTCGTGGGCAACTTTATTCCGCTCTCGGCGAGCCCTGTTTAGATGCTCAGTTTTTTTAGAGTTTTGATACAATACTGTAGTTTCCAAAAATACCATGGTTTTTGTGAACTTGAGGGTGTTTGGATGCAATCAGTTGCACGGTTTTAAAAACTGCAGTTTCCTCAAAACTTCAGTTTTTTTGCAGTATTGAAAACTCCACCACAGACCTCTTTTTTATAAACTGAACAGGCGTCGCTGCTGCTGAATGTATGCGTGCGTTTTCCTTTCGATCGTTGGCCACCATTTTTACGGCTCATACGAGCTGTTGCGGACCCGTACATCCATCTCCTCACGAACTAGCAGTTCCGCACCTGAATGGCTGCATCTTTCTATCTTCCGGATGCTCCCATTGCATCTTCTATCAGGGAGCTATGTAGTACATAGATATTGTTTTAGTATTTGAAGATGGGGAATCGTCATTATTATCGATCGGTGGTAAACAAGCACCGTCTTTTTTTTAGTACCGTTTGAATGAAAAATATCCTTGCTGGTGAGAATTTTTCAACAACCAGGTTTCAAAGAACAGAATACTACAAAACGATACTTCAATTGCCAAACACAGCATGGTTTATCTCAAAACCGTAAAATACTCTGGTTCTTAAATACCGTGGTATCACATGCTTGCAGTTTATAAAACTACAGTTTCTCAATACTATGGTTTTTGGAAACCAGAGCTCCCAGGGCCTTGTTTGGGAGCTCTGGTTTCCAAAAACCATAGTATTAAAAAACCAAACGAACATGTCCCTCCGATCGGATATCATGAATCAAGAGCGCCACCAAAGAGCCATCTGTTTTGTAGTAACGTTATCAACGGTAGAGAACAAGCACACAAAGTAGACAAGAAACAAGACACAATATAGAGTGGAACATCTTTTTTATTATTGTGATTACAATGTTTCGGGTATTCTACTATTTATACTTGGAGTGGAGGTTCTCCTTTCCTACTAGGATAAGAACTTTTTAGTAAATTGCCCACTGCTGGACTTAGAGTAGGATAGGTTTGTTGGTACAAAAACCTTCACACGTGACTTAGGAGATTTGCTTGAATCTATTTAGGATCAAAACTTGGAACGCGGTGAATTTTCAGAGCATGCCAGTTGATTTTCCCTGCAAATCAATAAAGACAAGAAAATGTATAAAATTCGAAGCTATCGGCCTCAGACAGGCCTACTGCGTAACCGTAGCCGATAACAATAAATAATGTGTAAAAAGGGGGCAATAAATATTCGGCTGTCGGCTAGAAACGAATCGGCATGTTCACAGTAGTAAATAATTGCACGATAATTAAAGCATACGTCACATGAGTAAAGATAGACAATCGACAAATGACATGCAATCGGCAAACATCCATCGGCAAACAGAAGATAGGACAGCCTTTTCACTAAAAGATGGTTCATATATTATACTTGAGAATATATAAAAGCATGTAAGCATAATCATGAACGTGATAAATAATTGGCTAAACACTACGAAAGAACTGTTAAACTAATAAGATTAATTGAATCGACAAACTGCATATTGTTTCCCCTAAGACAAGTCAAACTAAGAGATATAGCACATGACTAAGTCAAAACTGCACTACACAATCGGCAATAATAGACTCAATCTTTCTTAATTCGTCCGACAGTGACTCGAGTAATCAGATAGAACAGAAAACCAACATTGGCAATCGGCAGCAAGACCGCAGATTGGACAAGTCAGACTACCCGCGACAAAAAATTAGACTAGGTCTTAAACAATTCCAAGTGGTCGATGCACAATATCAAACCCTAGATCAATCTAGATTACCGGATAACTAGCAGCCACATCAACCTCTAATCATAGACAAGTCGACATAAAATAAGTCAATGCGCTTACCTGACGAAAATCCAAGTCGCTCCCTGAACTGATCGAATCTAAGCAGGAAACAAGTACAAACCAAAGTCTAGTGCACAACGGCACTATACTAAACTATCCATCATGCTCAGATTCCTAATCACCATATTGCTAACCATTACAATTCTACTTTAGTTGCATAGATAATTAATCAAGATTATGGATACTTCCCATCTCAACATACAGCAAGGCTAAGCATCATCAACCTAGAAAAATAGACACTATCCAACTGGTGACAAGAAATAATAAGGAATAAGATAATGACACATAGGATTCAAATTTATACGCAATGTATAACTAAACTAAAGGGAGAACGAAATAGGATCAAAATGTGACAAGGACACTTACCTACACCATCGCTGCGGCTCAGTCTTGAAGGTCCTGATCGTGCTCTTGATTGTTTTCAAATTGCGCGCTCCCTATTATCGATAACATGCAAAGCACACAAGCATAAAAAATAAGAAACAATATACCAAACAATATCAAAAGACTACAAAAACTGTACTAACATAAATTATTCGTCGCTACGATCGCTTGAGCACAAGAATTGCTAAAAATGGATTAACGAGCAAAAAGATATGAGCTTTTTTTTATTATGCAAAAACTAGCACTTTCTGGAATTGTTCTTCTACGGGAAATGATTGATTATTACGCAAGGCTGATGCAGAAAAGAAAAAAGGATGAACTAAAACAGGAAAAAACCATGAACTGGGTCTACGGGAGCTATAGGCCGGGGCGGGGATGCGGTTCACAGGTCCACGTGGACTGGCTAGCCAGGAGGTCGGCCAAAATGGCTCCAGGGCCTCGGTTCAGGGAGGAGAAGACGCTGGAAGGGAGAGGGAAAGGCGGCGAGTCTCTCTGTGGGAACTAGCGAGACCGAAGGTGGCTGGAAGTAGGTCGGCGACCACGAGGTGCGGCGGTGATGGTCCAGCGGCATCGGGAAAGGGCCTCAAGGCACCGGAGCTCATCCTTCTTAGGCGTCGGTGGGGCAGCACGTCACGATGGAGGGCGTTGTCCAATCGAGGTGGTCCAGGGCGGCGTCCTCTGTCGTCATCGTCGAGCTCGGCGGCGGCGGGATTTGGCAAAAGAGGCGCAAGGGTGCAGGATCGAGGCGGCCATTTTATAGGCACCGAGGCGCTGTTTAGATACAGGTTGGATTAGAGAAACTTAACTCGCTTCACGTTAGAGAATGCGTCCTACAGGACCATGTTGATTCGCCGATTGCGTTTAGCGTTGCAACCTCATAAATAAACATCTCATTTACAAATTACAACCAGTGTTTATCAAACGATGTGTAAACGCCGACGGAATGTAACTAGTCTAATACCGTACCAATCTGCCGTTACGTAACAGCTCAGAGTCCCCTTATGCAAACAAGAAATAACTGAAAAATCCCCTCAGCTTTGGAATACATACACAAGACCCAGTAATGCAAATACCAGACCTAAAGACGCGTGAATCAACAATCACCCAAAATCACTGTATCTTGCTCTTTTAATGAGTTATTATTTCATAAAATATTACACTAATATAAAGCCCAACACACGACGAAAGAGAAAACACACCACAACTTCTACTTAATGTTATGTTTGGACAGCAAGCGTGACGTCAGCTTCCATAAACCATCCCCATCCATGAGAACTTTTTCCGGGTTAGTTAATAGAGCATTTAGGTATGACATGTCTCTAGTGTCCTCAAATGACCTCTCCCAGGGACTTAGCTCAGCCAGGCTCTGAGTATGTGACATGTTTGATAAACCCAGGTACTTGCAAGGGAGAAAAAACGGATCTTGCCATAGTTCGGATGCTCGAGGATCCGCCGCGATACCTAGAAATGCAAACACAACCTTCAATTAATGGTTCCACCAGTTAACAAAATCTATAAATGACAAACAGTAACTTACATCCAAGATCAAAGTCTCCAAGGAAGAAGAAGAAACCCTAGAAAAATTATCAAAGCTCTGAGGAAAGGTCAATCCTTTAAGAGTAACAATCAAAGACTCGAGGTGGAGAACTTTGCCAGATACCAAGGACGCATCGACCATCTGTGTAAGTCAAATAATGTGTTCAAAGCATGAATTGTGAAATATCATTATACATATATCACTAGTCTGATACTCTCGTTTCGTAAAGTTTAGAACATACCTTGCTACCTGAATGTATACCAAGAGGCTCAGGATTTGGTATGCTGGATGCAAGCTCAGCTTGACTGTAACAAATAGGTCCAGAACAGTCAATGTATAAGGTCTTCACTTGTAATGCTTTACCAAGTGAGAGCTTTACATCATTGTCACTGTCAAAGTGAAAACTGGTGAGATTTGGAGCTTTGCTCTCTATCCCTTGCAGCTTGCTGCAAGCAGTGACTGACAGGTGGGTTAGCCACTGAAGGCACGGTACCTTCACACAAATTATCTCCCAGCAATAACTGAGGTTCAAGAATTCCAAAGCTAACGTTTTGGAAAGAAGGCACCCTAACTCATCCCCTTTAATATACACTGAGAACAGATCTAAACTCACCAGGCTTCTCAAGCAACCAAGCTTGACTGTGGGATGAAAGGCACAATCCTGAAGAGAAAGATACCGAATGGAGTCTCCATTACCATGCGATAAAAGTGAGCATGGGAACTTGTACTTCTTCCTGGTGAAATGTTCAGCCAGTGTGAGGGTCAGTTCTTGAACCCCTAGTGTAAAAGCCTTCTGAAGCCATTTGTCCAGATAACGATGGTAACTCGCATTGTAATTAGGAGCTTTTAGAAGCTTGAGTGTGCGCAAGCCAGTTCCTATGTAGTTTTCCAGAATGTTGTCAACAATGCTGGCAAAATCTCTTGCTAGTACATCCTTTCCACGAGCATTTTCATTCAAGCCCAAGGTTTTATTGCTGAAAATGAGGCTGGGACGTCTTCTCCAGGAACATAAAAAGGACTGAGACACACAAGCGGTCAGGCTAGCATCTCTCAATGGCATCAATGAATGTATACGATGCCATATATCCTGCACGCACAAGCATGGGAGATAAATTCAACATAAAAACCGTAAAAGCAGATGGCTTTTGTGCTACAAAATAACAATATAAACAAATGGGAAAAGAATGTTCTATTCCTTGGTGCTATGTTCATGATTGCGCAAGGTGTGTCATATAGGTAGATAATGCATTGGATTAAGTGGTATATCTTGGCCTCTCCAAGGAATGCTATTTAAAGTGATAGTGGCGGTTGTTTTATGGGGCATTTGCAAGACTGGACCTGTTTTGGATCCTAATTCTGAAAATGGACCCCTTTTTGTGACTTTGCAAAAAAATTGGACCTGTTTTTTGAATTTGAAGCAATGAGTTGCCCCTATTCCGTTAAGGGGTCTTGACGGTGTTAAATCCGCTGCCAAAAGACTATAGCACCCTCTGCAAAATTGACCTTGTTTTTCTTCTTGACTTGCAAATTTCCCCCTTTTTTTGACATGAACCTATCTTATACATATGGAAATGAAACTCGAATATATTTGAATCAATTTCCAGCAGAATTTGATGAAAACTGAAATCAGTATGTAAATTTGATGAAAATCTAGAAGAATTTTGACGCAATTGTCACTTTACTAGTACGGTATACAAAATTCTCCCCATTGTAGTGGCAAGCTATCACCACAACTGAATTCGAAATAAAAAATTAGAGACATTTGATAAAAGGAGAAAACACAGAGAAACTTGGAAGTCTCAGGCCAATCTGACACGTGGCACAGCGCAGCACCTAGCAAGACAACTCCATGTCGTCGCAGTCGCAGGCTCTCAGCTGCAGGCTCAATTGCGATGCGGCCAACGCGGTGGTGCCCCGGCCGTGCACCAGCTAGCAGGGTGTCGTAGCCTCACCTCCGCCGCGCGCCCCGTTGCAGGGCGCCTGCAGATCGACGCCCGCGCCAGCTGTGCACGCAGACGCCCACCGCGCGCCTGGGCCGCACATTGCCCTAGCCTGAGCCGCGGCTCCTCTCACGCCCGCATCGCCGTGGTCACCAGACGCCCAACTCCGCTCGCCCACAGTCGCCTCTCACTGCTGGTCGCCTAACCTTCATGACTGGTAACCAGAGACAAACGTGCGGGTTAAGAGAGGAGGGCAAGACCGCCCATTCCTTTTTCTTTTTCCTTTTCTTTATTTGAAAAATCAAGCTTCAATTGACGGATCTAGAAAAGTGGCAAACAGCTCATTTAGATTCAAAAAATAGGTCCAATCTTGCAAAGTCTGAAAAAGAAGTCCATTTTCGAAATTGGAGTTAAGAAGAGGTCCGGTTTTGCAATTCCCCCTTGTTTTATAAAGGCGCCATCGTCAATAACCAGTTTTTATTCTCAATTTCTTACCATATGTTCTTACTTGACTTAGACACGGCACGGTCAATAAATATTGGTTTTGTGTGCATTTTGTCAACCAAGATGGGGATCAAACATTTCTTTATTGTACAACAGCATGTTACAAATAAAAAGACAGCGTAGCATAGAAACAGCAGTAAACATGTATGCATATGATACAGCAACATGTTACAAATTAAAGTCACTGTAGCATAGAAACAGAAGTAATCATGTATGCATAGGACACAACGTATAGTACATCTGGACAACTAAACAGATGGAAAGCCCATTGGATATGATAGTATCCACAGCTACAGTGCAAGACCCCTCTAGCAAACCATAATTGCTAAGGTAGGAAAACAAAAAATTGGACAGGCCAAATAAAGAATGGAGGTTGTCGTGGATTTGCAGTTCACAAGTTACAAGTATAGCTTGTCATGGAGACCTAGCTGCCTGGTCTTATTCACAACCATCAGAAAGCAACCATTATAGTAGTAGATTGCACATTCTGAGAAAGGCTTTAGAGGCAACCATTATAGTAAGGCATTGGTAGACCAAACATAACATGGGAGGAGTCTTTGTGTGAATAGAGACTTGGAAGGAATAGAATAGCGGCATAGAACTAGACACGGGTAGGAGCGTGTAGAAATTGGTAATCCACATGCCAAAATCGTGACTTGAGCTACCTGTTCGCTAGTGCTTTTGCTTATGATTTCCTTTTCTTTCTTTTAAATTTGTGTGCTAGTACCTGTGGGAGCTTTACACCAACCTCCTTGGGACCAAAAGGCTTTGTTTTATTATTGAACTATGAGGTAGGCTTTAACAATCCACGTACCAGAACTGTGACAGGCTATCCGTCTTCTCTGACCTATTATACTACATGATTATATCGGCTATAACTTTTGTTTCTGTTTTCCTTCATTGTCTATTACTTTTGGTTTCTGTGTTCTTCGTGCAGTATATTTTCTTCCCTTGCTGTTTACTCTTTTGGCTTCATCTCTAGCCTAACCCAACTTGGTTGGGACTAAAAAGTTGCTTTGTGGTTGTTGTTCTACATTTTAAGTAAGTTAAGAAGATACGAAGATTTATAGCAAGTGCTTGCATGGTGATTATAGGTAATGTGTCGTCATCTGAGCTAAACGAATGCTTATTTTTCTGCCTAAACCCTAGATGCCACCATTGTTCGATTGTATGCAGCTAACATGGTGGATTCCAGGGAACTTTAAATTATAAAGGCCACAGAGATCACACTAACATATAATCTGGAGCAACTTGGACATCTTTTTTTCAGTGAGGTGGGAACATGGCTGGTTAAAAAACACTGATCATATTAAGATGGCATGAAAACTAGTATGCCAATGTGATGTCAAGAACATGAAGCCTTGAAATTTTAGTGCAAATGCAAGAAATCAGCTTTTCTGATGGCACAATTTTTCTCATTTGTTTAAAGTACATGGTACCACAATAGTCACAACACAATGGACGGAGTTGTATGAAGCAGAATCAACAGTATAAGCAACTAATACAGTAGAAGATGGCAGGGTTAAGAGGCCACTTCATATATTATTTTACTTAGCTAACACAGGTCCACAAACTGTGTAGTTCATGCAGCAGTGATATTTTACTTGCAGTATAAATATTCCATATTCAAGAACATTGTATGACATACCTCTGGAAGGTATGGCCCTGAAAACCCATTTGTTTCAACTATCTGACGATTATCATCATGCTGGCATGATGTACCCTCACTTTCACCCCATAAAGCAAACGACTCGTCTGCAACACATCACACAAGGTTATGATACAAACGTCACCAGAAGAAAACAATAGTAAAGAGGGAAACCCTAAATCCAACCAGCGGCATGTGGATGCCGTAGACTGAAATCTATGGACGATTCATTAACATAACCAGAACACAAAATCCAACCAGCGACCCACAGACATATATATAATGAAAAAGAGGGAAATTTCTTACGGATGTAAAGGAAGAAATACCAATCATAAACATGAGATGCAGCAAAGCAATTTTTTTTAATAAAAACATATTGCACAGTAAACGATTCTTGTCGTGCAGTAATCATCTCAATAAGCAAGTAAATAAAAGAGAAAGAGAAGGGGGTTCTCACTACAGGCTCGGTTTTGGCGCCGATCCCTGGACATAGCCGCCTGAGCACAAAGAGCACGATGACGCGACGAGAAAATCTATTTTTCGCTTTGTATCTATTTATATGAATCCATCAACGATGGGCTCGCTGAGATCGATCTGGATTCGTACTTGAATCTGAAAAGGCGAGGAGATCGCCGTTGGGCGGACAATTCTACTCTCACCCCATTGTCTTTACTAACCGCAAAAGGAGGAAATTTCCGATTCCAGTTCCTTATGAAGGCGCCAGAATCGGAAACCGCAGATGCAACCTGCAGACGGAAACCTCAGGTAGGGTTCAGATTTTGTAATCTGAGAGGCGCGAGTGAGAGATGTTGAGTGATTGAGTGGAATAAGATCAACGCAGGTTTGGGTTACAGGGATTAAAACAAGAGGCAGGCCTGGGTAGGGGTGGGTTCTGCTTGGGATGGACACGGCACAACGCTCACGAACAGATCCGCTGCCCCTCGGCACCTTCAATATTTATTTATCTATAACTTATTTTATCATTAACTATATTTTCATCATGACTTATTTTTGTATTTATAATTTTTTTAAATAAGATAGATTGTCAAACTTAATGCTTGAAAGTCAAAAACGTCATTTATTTTAGAATGGAAGGAGCACAAGCTAATAGTGATGTTAAGCTTTTTCTCCTGAATTATATTTAATGTTGGTAGCGTGTACAAGACTCATTTTCATTTATTTCGAAATCAGTCTGATTTATCTTCATTACAAAGATGTGATGCTGGCTGCTAGGATAGGTCTCCAAGAGTACGTTTAGAAATGGCAGAAAAAGAAAGAGAAATTAAAAATAACTTCATGAGACACTACTTGAAAAAAAAGTATTTGTTTTCTTATAAGAGAGACATCCTACAATTTTTCCTCTAAAATCTAAGTCGGTGTCCTAATAATTTGAGTGTGATTATTGTGAAATGGCTTGTCAGTAAACCCTATTTTATGTCTATTCAGTCATGCATAAGAGATGTTAGCTGGATGTGATTTATATGGGACTGAAAGTTTTTGAAGGTTTGTGAAGCCTGGTACATTATTAGTTTCTTGAGAAATTGTGCAATAAAGATGGATTATTTGGTGTTGGTTGTGATGAATCTTGTCATTGTAAGAGCTCCTAACAGGTACATGTAGCTCATGGAGTTCTAGACTAGCTGGCATCACGAGTAGATGCAGAAGCAAAAAAAATGGATGCATATACACAGAACTATCCTGCTAATGCACCTTCTCTTCTTGCTTCATCATTCGAGTGATAAAGACTCACCAATATATGTCTCGACGAGTGATTGTGCTATTCGGAAGCAAGATTCCAGAGTTAATTTAAAATACTTAGAATTGTATCCGTTAAGTTTCTCCAATATTGTATTATAAAAAATTACCGTTAGATGAGATTTGTTGTCAAATATCAATAATTCTCTTAAAAATTTCAATACACTCTTAATTTTTTGTGAGTGTTTTAACAAATGTGTCCCATCATATATATTTGTTGGGCTTAATTAAAGTTTTTTTATCAACTTAAAAAAATCAAGAGCTACATTTTAAATCTTGTTCAGCCTTTTAAATACGTTAAAGCATCCCTAATAGATGCTCTAAAATGACCACGTGCTCTAAAATCTGGCATTACACAACACCGAGCCTCTCTAACAAAAGCTATAAAACGAGGGGGTGCTCTAAATTTTTAGAGCATGCTGATTTTTGCAGCACCGTGTTGTAAACGAACGACCGTGGCGGGAGCCAACCGCCGACCTTCACACCGCAATCCCCGTAGCCGGAGACAATGACCCCAACAGTGTCGCATGTGTTCCCGACCCTCCCCTACCTCCGCAGCTCCTTCCCCGAGCTCGGCGTGCCCCCGTCGCCGCCGGCTCCGTTGCACTTTCCCAACGCCATGTCCTGGCCGCCGCTGGCCGCACCCCGACTAGTATCGCGATGGCGAGGTCCGGCCTCCGCGCGCCGCCCTTCTTCGCCTTCTTCCATCACGTGATCTCGCCTTGCCTGACTTGCTCCCTTCCTGCCCTGATTTGGCGTTGTCCTCGTCGCACTGCCCTTATCGGAGATGACCAACCGTGCCTTGTTCTTCTGCCCCGACGCCATCATCCACCTCTCCCAGTTCGAGTCCCATCGAATTTCGGCCGAGGTGTGAGCAACGCAGCACCCCGCCCCTCCTCGCGACGGCCTAGCGTGACGAGGAACTGTGGCCCGCTGAGGATGCGGTCGCGCACGGTGAGGGCCGGGACGTCGGGCCGCGCTGAGGAAGAAGAGCACGCCCCACGCCTGCGATGCGACAACGGCGCGGCGCAGCTCCCATTCACAACGCTCCGACTGCTCTGGTGAGCGGACTCCCCGACGGAGGTGTGGCCTTGCGGATTGGCTCGCGGCGCAGGATGGCACAGGCGTGACCTCGCGCGGTCGCGGCGCGTCACCGGGGTACAGCTCGGCCGCGGCGAGCCCTCTAATGGTGAATTGATGCCGGTTACGAGGCGAATCGACGATGGGTGGCCCTCCTGTGCACGGCACCATGGCGAGATCGGCATGTCGATAACGGCGCGGGAGAGGCGAAGCGCGAGGAGGAGGCGGAGGAGCAGCTCGACGAGGCCGCAGCGGCTGTGCTCGTGCTCA
>LAPY01005161.1:0-12473 GCA_000970635.1 Eragrostis tef | reverse complement strand
GCGGGGGGGGGGGGGCCTGCCTCTGCCCCCTGCTCCGCGACCCGCTCCTCCTCGGCTTCCCCGTCGACGCCGCCCGCCTCAGCGCGCTCCTCCCCGCCTGCGCCGCCGGGAACTCCTTCGCCGCCACCACGCTCTTCGCCCACGCCTGCCGAGGTGAGAACCCCCCGTACGCACCTCTCCTCTCGTCTCCTCGCGCGCCATGATTCAGGAAACGCCCTTGTGCGCTGAGCGACTTGCATATTGGCGTAATGCACATACATGTTCCTGCGTGCTTGGTCCCTGCACAGGGCTAATTTGGTTGCGCTCCAGTGTTGTTGCAATCTAACTTGTGCTTGAGCGGTAACCCGATATGCCTGACAGGGTTTCGGTTCGTTTTACAGGCCCGTGGACCTGCATTTCTGTGATTGTTAATTGATTTGTCGTCTGAATAAGTGTCCGTGTATGATTGGAATGACTCTTTTCTGTCATCTAACGATTGCTTTGTTTGACACTGGTGCTTAGCATTTTTATTCTCTTGGGTAATGGGCTCGTGTCGTGTCCTGACAGCTAGCAGGGATTGCTTGCGTTATGTCACCACTTATCAGTCAGACGTTAACCTGTTTCTGAAAAACAGTGAAATCCAGGGATGACTGCCTATTTCTTAACAAATCAGTAAGCCGCTAGTAGATTTTAATTCAACAATTTTTGATGAGATGCGATATCTGTCCGATGCCTGCACAAGGAGAGATTCTGATCCCACATGCCCTTAGCTCTCTTGCGAACCTGTTTCAAACACTCTTTGCCGTCTTGCTCATGTAATTATTACGTACGTTCTTGAACAATGTTGTTCTTGCGTTCGCTGATCAAGGTTAATATGTTGGCACCCTGGCACTCTTGGCCAATGTTGTCGTTGCGCTGGCTTAACAGGGTTAACTGTGATCTATGTGCTTGTGCGGCAGTCAAATATGTTTTGGAGGTTCCAGTGCATAAAAAGTCGTAATGGTTTTAGTGTGTCCTTGATGCTGTGACTTTAAGAATTGTGGTAAGATAAGGTTTTCTGCGTTTTGTTCAGGTGGCTAGCTTGTTTTTTCCAAATGATCAGATAAAGGGATATAAGAGTAGAATATTGTACATTTCTAGCCTGAACTTGTCATTGATTGTTTTTTATCCACCTCTTGAACACAGAGCTCCAGACACTGCCGGAGATGCATGTCGCACCACTGTCAACTACTAGGCCAGACATTGCTCCAGGTGAACACATGTCTCTCTCAGTTCAGTAACTTGTGCAGTTTGTAAGATAAGGTTTTCTGCGCTTTGTTCAGGCTCCTAGCTTTGTTTTTCCAAATGATCAGATAAAGGGATATACGAGTATAATATTGTACATTTCTGGCCTGAACTTGTCATTCATTGTTTTTTTATCCACCTCTTGAACACAGAGGTCAAGACGCTGCCGGAGACGCATGCCGCACCACAGTCAACTACTAGGCCAGACATTGCTCCAGGTGAGCACATGTCTATCTCAGATCAGTAAATTGTGCAGTTTGTAAGATAAGGTTTTTTGCTTACCATTTTTATTCTCTTGGTCTCTGGGCTCATGTTATCGGTCAGACGTTAAAGTTAAACCTTCTGTAATCTGCTTCTGAAAAGCAGTGAAATCCAGGAATGACTGACTGTTTGTTGAGAAATTAGTAAGCCGGTTGTAGATTTTAATTCAACAATTTCTGATTACATGCGATATCTATCCGATGCCTGTGGAGGGAGAGATTCTGATCCCACATGTCCCTAGCCCTCTTGCGAACCTGTTTTTGAACAATGTTGCTCTTTTGTGTTCGCTGATCAAGGTTTGGCGACTTGGCACCCTGGCGCTCTTGGCCAATGTTTTCCTTGCACTGGCTTAACAGGGTTAACTGTGATCTGTGTTCTTGTGTGGCAGTCAATTATGTTTTGGAGGTTGAAATGCATAAAAAGTCATAATGGTTTTAGTGTGTCCTTGATGCTGTGATTTTGTTCAGTTGTTCAGGTTTTATTTAAGAGATTCTAGTATGTCCAGAAAAGAATTGCTGGAAGATAATGTTTTCCGTGCTTTATTCAGGTGCCTAGCTTGCTTTTCCAAATGATCAGATAAAGAGTATAAGAGTAGAATATTGTATGTTTCTAGCTTGAAATTGTCATTGATTGCTTTTTTTTTTCCACCTCTTTGAACACAGAGCTCAAAACGCTGCCGGAACTTCATGTCGCACCACAGTCAACTACGAGGTCAGATATTTATCCAGGTAAACACATGTCTCTCTCAGATCAGTAACTTGTTGTGCAGTTAGAGTTTATGCAATGTTAGATACCGATTAAGCCAGAAAGGCATACTGAATTAGTTAGTTGACAGGATGTGTGTGCATTTTGCTGTTACCTGACTCTGTCCATTTTGCATTTTCACTACATCGTTTGATCGATGCTAACTGTTACTAATTTGATGCAGCTCACTCACGTTATGCCGCCAGCATGGAGCTTTCGGTTCCAGCGCGTCGCAGAGCGGTTGCGACAGGGATGTCATGCGATCCAGACAATCTAGCTGATCACATTCTGGACCGCTGCACCCCTGGAAAGCCAACACCCGCCTGTTGCGAACCTTTGTTGGCAGCAGTGTTGGCGCAACCGAACTCGGCATGCCTATGTTCCATCCTGTTAACTCAAGAGAATGATGACACAAGTGTTTGTCACTGACAAGAATGCAATCGATTTGTGCTTCTTATGCGGCGCTCCTCATGACATGTACACTTGTGGGCTCTATCAAGCTCCTTCTACGAGTCCTGCACTGAGTCCACGTGCCGGTCCTTCACCCTCACACGTTGCCCCACCATCACAACCGAGCAGCATGCCCTCCCCACATCCCAAGGCCTCAGCAAAGAAGCGACACGGTAATTCAGTTCATGGTGATGGTTGCACCTTTTAATTTTAGCATGTAATTATTATTTCGCTTATGGTCTTTGTTTTTGTTTTCAGGCTGGGTTCTTCCAGTGGTGATTGTTAGTGCTGTTGGAATATTAGCAGTCATAGGGATGCTGCTGTTTTGGTCACGGCGGCACTACTTCAATGTTCAGTCACGGGTCAGAGTCAGGGACATGGAGCTCCCTTTGTGGGCCACACCTGATTCGCCCGTGTCAACGGCTCTAAGAGATTCGACGCCATCGTTGCCGTCCTCGCTGAGCCATGTCAATCGACGAATCTTGCCGCCGTCACCAGCGGCCCGGGCTCAAGCTACCCTGCCATCCTCGCCGCCATTCACTCCCCCAGCACCTGAGGCTCGGCCGACCTCGTCACGAGCTCCTCCACCGGCACCTCCAGCAATCATGTCACCACCACGGCTGCTATTGACACCACCAACATCCCCTGTGTTGCCACTATTGTCACGACGAGTGATGGCACCACCTCCGTTGCTCCCACAGCGTGGACGCAAGAGGAAAGCTCCTGAGAAAGACACGGTCCCGCCTCCACCTTTGCGACGATCAACTCGTCAGCGGAGGCCGGTTGATCGATACAAGCCATAGTGAGATCACTGCTGATGGAACTGGAGGAATGTATGGAGTTCATCAGGCAGAAGCGACAACAACCGCTACGGTCAGGATCATAACATGGAAAGGTGCTAGAGGACTGAAGAGGCATATACGCGAGGAGGATAAAGAGGTGATGTGAAGTGGCGTCCTCACCGAGTTTGTGTGCGGAAATGCATGAAATGTAATACTGTAAAGTTCTGTGAGTGAACTGTAATGGCATTTTGCAGAACTGACTCTGTAGGAGTTTGGTTTCTGTTTAAACTCATCTGGGCTGTAACCTGATCTTTGTGCAAGAAATAGCGGTTCTTTTTTTTATTTGCTTGGACGAGCTCCACGATGTCCTACCGCATACATGTTTTCCATTTCCTTTTATTGGCACATCCTTTTCTATTATTATCTATAAGGTGGAATGGAGGAACATGCAGCAGTAGCCCTCTGAATCAATCTTTTTTTTTTTGTTAAATCATATCCACTCCACTCTGCAGGTTTAGGTGCCTTAAATACTTGATATAAATATCTAGTGTGACATCTCAGCCTAATGCTCATATGTGCATTGCCCCTTTTTTTCGCATTTCTCAAGATATAGTGCTAGTTGGAATTTCAGAGCCTACAGATGTATTTGTTGTTGTTTTTTAAACTCTGATCCCTTATATATATCCTGCTCTTTGCTTTTCAACTCTGATATCTTTTCTTTCTGCTTCTTGTTCATATTATCTCATACTCTATCTGATATGATTATTTCAAATGTCATTCTTGTACTGTCAACGTAGCTGATCACTCTTTTCATTTATAAATGTTCAGCACTACAACTCGGAGTTCAGCATGGAGAACTCGAAGGGTGAAGCAGATAACAGGGAGCAACCTCCAGAACTGAAGCCCTTGCGATCATTAGCGCCAATGTTCCAAGCTCCCTTTGGATATGATGTGTAAACTGAACCAACTGATCCTATGTTAATTTTTGTCCCTCCATTCAGGCCCAGCTCCTCGTCAGAACAGCCTCAGCAATCACCAGCCCCATTTGTTACACGTACACCTTTACGAAAGTCACCAGTTCCTCTAAAGGCTACTCCAATCTCAGTGGTGATTCATGCGCCGCAAGCAAGCGGGCAGACTTGAAGGCTGGTACTCTTATGATGCAGAATGGCCTGAGAATCAATAATCTGAAGATTATAGGACCTGTGCCTGGAGTTGAGATTGGAGATATTTTCTTCTTCTTCTGTAGGATTGAAATGTGCATTATAGGTTTACATGCACCTATCATGGCTGGCATTGATTACATTTCTGCTAAGCATTTCGGAAAAGATGAGACTCTGGCCATCAGCATAATATCATCTGGTGGTTATGAGAATGATGACAATGACAGACGTTTTGGTGTACATAGGACAGGGAGGGAATAGTCGGCACAAGGAAAAGCATGACCAGAAGCTTGAAAGAGGTAACCTGGCTCTCATGAACAGCATGAAGAAGAAAAACCTGATCAGGGTTGTGCGCAGCGCACAGGACCCGTTCTGCAACTCGAGCAAAATTTACATTTATGATGGGCTTTCTCGAATTGAAGATTCTTGGATGGACAAAGCAAAGAATGGTTTTAGTGTTTTCAAGTACAAGCTGAAAAGGGAGCCAGGGCAGCTAGATGGAATTTCAGTCTGGAAGATGACAGAAAAGTGGAAAGAAAATCCTGCGACAAGAGACAAGGTTATACTACGTGACTTATCATCAAAGATTGAGAACCTACCTGTGTGCCTTGTTAATGATGTTGATGATGAGGAAGGGCCAAGATACTTCAACTACGTCACTGGAGTAAAGTATTTGAGGCCACTTAGCAAGAAGAGAACATTGCAGAGTTGCAATTGTCCTAGTGTGTGCATGCCTGGTGACGCTAACTGTTCATGTGTACAACTGAATGGCGGTGAGCTTCCTTACAGTTCATCAGGATTGCTTGTGAAGCACGTTCCGATGATTTATGAATGCTCTTCCAACTGTCAGTGTTCTCAACATTGCCGAAACAGGGTCACTCAGAAGGGTGTTTATCTTAACTTTGAGGTCTTCTGGACTGGGGACCGTGGATGGGGTCTCCGGTCTTGGGACCCCATTCGTGCCGGCACATTCATTTGTGAGTATGCTGGTGAAGTCATTGATGAAAAAAAAATTGAACATGGATGACAAGGAATATGAATATGCCTTCCACACATCATGGCTTGGTGATAAGGTTTTAAGATGGAATCTGGGAGCAGAATTACTTGAAGAAGCAAGTGGTAATGTGACAACTGAAAGCTTAAAGAAATTACCAATCGTCATAAGTGCAAAAGATTCAGGGAATGTGGCTCGGTTTCTGAACCATAGCTGTTCCCCTAATCTCCTGTGGCAACCCGTACAGCACGACCATGGCGATGGAAGTTACCCACATATCATGTTCTTTGCCATGAAACATATTCCTCCCATGACTGAACTGACCTATGATTATGGTATAAGAGGAACTCCTCCTGGCTTCAAGGGTGAATTTCCCAATACTTGCAAACTCAAGCCATGCCTTTGTGGCTCTACCAACTGCCGAGGTACTTTCTAATGAAAGACATGCTGGGTGTGCCTGAACTAATGTACTAAAGCAGGTAAGAAACAATATCATGATTGAGAGGAAATGTATTCCTAGACTCGAATTTAGTTAATGATCAACCTTCATACATTAACCTTCCATGTGGAAGGAAAATACTCTCACATATTTTTGCAAAACAAATATCATTCTGTTCATTTTTGAATCAATTCTTTCCCTTTTTGGGTAAATACATCAACGGACAATATGATCATTCTAAACTTGAATAATAGTTCTCTGATCCTCAGTAGTTAGTAAGTGAACTCTTATCAGCAGTATCAGTACATGAGGGTGCTTACCTCTTCGCTTGGTGACCATTTGAGCCCCTATGCTGCTTATTTCTCATCAGGACTCCAGGTCATGCTTTCATGAAATCTGGAAAATCCGTCAGCAACTTAACATGCTTTGTTGTTTTTTCTTATCTCAGTGCCTAATATTGACGAACTGTACAGTTATTTTTCATGAGACTAATTTGCCCTTGTTTGCCTAATGCTTCTATCTTTTTCTTTTTTTCAGGTTTTTGTGTTGATGCGTGCTTGTGTCGACAGTGTTTTGTGTGAGGGGGCAACAAAGTCGTATTTTGGACGCTGCTGTGTGGTCTTTGTAGTAGTTGGTATTTTGTTCCTGAAATGCATGACTGATATGCTACTGTTTATGTACGACGTTGTGCTTCCAGACTTGGGAATGTCAGTATGTGACATGTAAATCTTAAGCTAGCACGTTCTCTGTTAAAAACAATCGAGCACTCATGCTCTTAGTTCCTGAAATGAATTGCAACTTGCAGACGTGTCACGTATGTGCCCCTTTCTTCTGCTTTCAGTATGGCAAAAAAAAAAGAAGACTTGTCTGAGCCCAGGTTCGAACTGGGGACCTTTAGTGTGTGAGACTAACGTGATAACCAACTACACCACCCAGACAATTTATTATGAAATCATTACTTTATATGTATATACTTAAGAGAACCATCCTAACCAAAACTTATGCGAAATCTGAGTTAATCTGTATCTGAACATAATTGTAGGGGCGCGAGCTCTAATCCCAAACGAACAAGTGATTATCTACAAGCCGATACCAGTGCACAACACAAGCTAACTGAGTAGTACTATTTACCAAAAATCTCTGCACGAACACTCCCCATCTTTGAGGTGATGGAATCGGGTCCGATCCCTCATGATGATCTCTCTTCGGTGTCCTCCCATGACTGAACTCACCTATGATTATGGTACAAGAGGAACTCCTCCTGGCTTCAAGGGTGAATTTACCAATGCTTGCAAACTCAAGCCATGCCTCTGCGGCTCTACCAACTGCCGAGGTTCTTTCTAATAAAAGAAGCGCTGGGTGTGCCTGAACTAATGTACTAAAGCAGGTAAGAAACATCATCATGCTTGAGAGGAAATGCATTAGTTGATGTTCAACCTTCTTCATACATTAACCTTCCATGTTGAAGGAAAATATTCTCACATATTTTTTGCAAAAAAAAAAAGTTCTTCTGTTCATTTTTAGGTAAATACATCATCGAACAATATGATCGTTCTAAACTTGACTAATAGTGCTCTGATCCTCAGCAGTTAGTAAGTGAACTCTTATCAGCAGTATCAGTACTTTATCTGCACAGCCGAATGAACTCTTCTTATATGAGGGTGCTTACCTCTTCGCTTGATGACCATTTGAGCCCCCATGCTGCTTATTTCTCTCAAATAAAAAATTACCTGTGTAAACCGGACAATAATTCTCATCAGGACTCCAGGTCATGCTTTCATGAAATATGGAAACATTCGTCAGCAAACTTAACATGCTTTGTTGTTGTTGCATTTCTCAGTGCCTAATATTGACGAACTGCACGGTTAGTTTTCATGAGACTAATTTGTCCTTGTTTGCCTAATGCTGCTATCTTTCTTTTTCAGGTTTTTGTGTTGATGTATGCTAGTGTAGACAGGTGTTTTGTAGGAGGGACACCAGACTCATATTTTGGACGCTGCTGTGTGGTCTTTGTAGTGGTTGGTATTCTGTTGCTGAAATGCATGACTGACATGCTGATGTTTATGTACAATGTTGTGCTTCCAAACTTGGGAATGCCAGTATGTGATATGTAAAACCTTAGGTAGCATGTTGTCTGTTAATAACAATCGAGCACTCATGAACTTAGTTCCTGAAATGAAATGCAACTTGCATATGCGATGCACACCAGAATGAGAGACTGTTAATCTGCTGCTGTTGGTGCTATGAAACCAACAATATTTTTGTGAAGTGAGAGATGCTGTTGCAAGAACTATGTGTTTAAGCTTATGCTACTTTCGCTACCGCCAAAAAAAAAAAAGTTTAATGTCTGAGCCCAGGTTCGAACTGGGGACCTTTAGTGTGTGAGACTAACGTGATAACCAACTACACCACCCAGACAATTTGTTGGGAAACCAGTACATAGTTAATATAAACGTGGAAGAACCATCCTAACCAAAACAACAGGCTGGTATACGAAATCTGAGTTGATCTGTATCTGAACAAAACTGGTGGGCACGAGCTCCAATCCCAAACAAATAAGTGATTTTATTGTACAAGCCGGTGCGAGTGTACAGCACACAGGCTAACTGAATATTTACCAAAAATCTCGGCACGAACACTCCCCATCTTTGAAGTGATGAAATCGGGTCCGATCCCTCATGACGATTTCTCTTCGGTACACCAGAGGGACAAGCTTTGCAGTCTCGTGACAATCGCTGCAGACCCGGAGGTTCTTGATGATCCTGATGGGCGCGCCTGGAGTTGAGGCGATCAGCGCAAAGGCAATGGCAAGCCTCTCGCTGTGGTAGGACAGGGCTCCTGCCTTGTCCTCCTCCTCGACATCAAACAGCATGGCTGCAGTGCTCGGCCGACGCCCGTACTCGCTTAATCTGGACTCAATCTCCTCAACCATGTCGTATACTGCCGTGGAGGCAGGGTGTGTCTCGTCACCCATCAAGATCTCATGGAGAACGCCGTCAATGTCCAGAACGCTTGAACCGGGGCTGTTGTCAATGCCCAAGGCCTTCATCTCCTCCATCGCCTTCTTTGCATCATCCCATCGGTTCAATCTCGCGTAGAAGTTCGACAACATGACATAATTCCCGCTATGCTTTGGTTCAAGTTCCATTAACTGTCGGATCATCCTCTCGCCGAGCTCCTGATTGCCATGAATTTTTTTTTTTTGAGGCGACTACGGAGTATATTAGAAAGCTCAGCCACAGTTACAGTTACATGAATTTTGGAAGACGAGAGATCACAGACCTGTACATTGCGGCATTCGGCGTGGCGTCCATGCCCTGAATCACCTTCTCCGCATCATCAAGCCGACCGGCACGGCTCAGAATGTCCACCATGCATCCGTAATGCTCAATCCTCGGCGTGATCCCAAAATGATCCGTAACTGGAAAGACCTTCTCTTAATTACCTGCTCCAGGCACGTCGCCGGAGACAAGAAACAATACAAACTCTGGGGCCTGGCTCATGAACACGGAGTCCAGGTCCGATGCATGGACACAAAAGGCGGCAAGTGAGTCTGCTATCCTATTACAGGTTCTAGGACAAATTGAAATAGTACAACTTTCAAACTGAGTACTCATTACATTTCGAATTTTCCGAAATAAACACCCAAAAAGACTTCGGTCCATCACTTCTGAAATTAGCGCAGCTCCCAGAACTGACGCATCCGTTTCCAGAATAACATTGGCCATACCCAAGTGAGCTGCTCTTTCCAAGCACTTTAAAGCGGCGACTGCTTCAGCATGCAGAGCCGAGGAGACATGCTCCAACTTGCCTGCCCCTCCTTCCAGGAAAGATCCTTGATCGTCTCTGGCCACAAGGCCCCAGCCTCCATAACTCGTTGCCGGGTTGAAAGCTGCATCAGTGTTAAGCTTATAAATTCCTTGAGGAGGTGGTTGCCAGCGTGCTCTTCTTTGATTTGCCTTGGAGCCCTGATTTTTAAATTGTGCCTCGAAGTCCTTTAAGTGTATGGTCACCGATCTGCATATCTCCTGACTACTGAACATTCGTTCCCCAACATTTTGTTTGTTTCTAGCTCCCCACCATTTCCAAAGCAGAACAAAGATTTTGAGCTGAACATCAGGTTTCATGTTCCAGATTTTCTCTACTACCTCCTTCCCTGAATTGCCTTGCTCTAACTGCTCGCGAACATGTTCCATGTTCATTTCTTTCCAAACATCTCGAGCCTTCCCCCCCCCCCCCCCCCCCCCCTTTTTTTTTTGGGTGCAGTCACATCACAAGCTTACGCTTTGATCTTGCCTCTCTTGAGAGGAACCGAAGGTCTCGTGTGCGGGCTGTAGGCGTAACCAAGGACCGATGCGGAAGTACGTTCATCCACCGACAGATTAAAAAATACTGGTAATGCTGATAATTAATCCATTTCATAAAGGATACGTGGAGATTCTGATGTTTAAGAGACAACACTTGTTTAATGTGACAATGGCTCATGCGCAACGTTACTATAAAAGCAGTCTTGATAGTCACTCAGCGTGTTACCACAAGCACGATCAAACATTTTGTTTAATTACTTGTACGAAGCATCTGGAACTAACCTTTTGTTCGGAAATATTTTAAAATTAGTTCAAGCTTAAAGGCGGTCAACTTGTTAGCACTTTTAACGCGAGTACGCATGTGGAGATGCACGCCTTTTCTGGTCAAGCAAGTGTACGTACGTACTTCGCACTTGTTTAGACGAACATACAAGCAAACCTCTTTTGCGTTTGCTCTCTGCATTATATTGCGACTCGTAATAAACTTTGCCTTAGCTTGTATGTCATGTCCATTTGATTGAGATGGCTTGCGATCTGACAAAAGGTCGCACCAAATTTTATTATTGGAATGAGGACCATTTATGAGTTGGCAATTTGGTGCATAATCTAATTTAAATTGTTGCAAGCATATATCACAACTCTATACTCGCTGATTTGGCTTAGAACACTAAAATTCACATGAAAAACTTTCTAGTCAAGAAGAAAGTGCGTCGCAGGAGTTTCTCCAAAGTTCCTACTACTGAATTTAAATTTTAGATAAGGTCTACGATTATTTCTTTTTAGCATTTCAGAAGTACTCCCACCCTTCGTCTTATCTATAAATATTTGTGTAAATAGCTAAGTGTATAAGTTAGGTTTAAAGTGCTTTTGATGATGAATCCAATGATATTCATTTCACATTCAAAAAGTAATTATTTAAACCTTGATCAAAGTTCAATAAAAAAGTCAACGGTGTCATATAAAAAAGAACGGAGGAAGTAGGTGATAGAAGTACTAATTTATTCCATTGCAAAACTAGTTTTTTGGCGCTTGGCAGTGCAGTTCCGTTGCTGGACATTTGGACAGACACAGACGAATGGGTTGGGACGGCAGTTTTCTGTCACTTTACCTGAGAACGAAACCTTGGCGTGTTATTTTAGCAAAATTGTTTCCACATAAAATAATTTTAGCAGAGGAAATTGTTTCCACAGAAAATAATTTTGATTAAGTACACTAAACAAAGTCAGTACACTGTGTGACATATAAACAGTCCCGAGGCGCAGCACAGAGCAGAGGAGGGGCAGATCTGGGATCGAAGAAGCGGTTGCGATCGTTGCAAGCAGAAAAAAGGAGCGAGGGAACGGGCACTCACACACAACACACCCCGCCCCGCCCCTCAGCACACCAAATCTCAGCCAGATCAAATCGCCGGAGAAGGAAGGATCCGTCTCTTCACTTGCTACTACCAATCGAGCGCGGCGCGAGCCTCGCAATCGCAAGTAATCTCTTCCTCCCTTCACAATCTCTCTGTTTTTTTCCTCTCTCTCTCTCTCCCTAAGGCGATCTGTACTTGTTTTCGCCGCGCTTCGCTCGCTGAACACGCACAGCGATTTGGGGGGCGGGTTGGTAGGTAGGCTGTCGGTGTGGTTGTGATGATGCGTTGCCGTCCATGGAGATGGAGCAGCTTTTGCTCTGATGATGATGACGTCCCTTGTTCTAGTGTTTTTGGTTGCTTATTCGGATCTACGGCCGTTTGGTCTTCTCTAGGTTTTGGAGCTGCGGGAATGAGATCTTAGTTAGATCACATTTCATGCGCTGGATTTGTGATATCTCGAATTTAACACTGAAATGCAGTAGATGCAGTTAGGAGTGGAAAACAAATGGAGATACTTGATTAGGTAGGTACGAGAGGATGAATTCCTGGTGTCAGCCTTTATCTCTCTTTCATTTGCTTGTTGGAGCTTAGTGGATACGTGAAGCAGTAGATTACCTGTATCAGTAAACAGAATTGCTAGTAAAAAACTGAGAACCATTTTTTACGTTTTGCTCAAGCTTTTGTGAATCCCAGGCCCAGGGACAACCTGCCCTCAT